>RBZT01000352.1:0-47198 GCA_003693705.1 Polymyxa betae
GTAGAGGGCTGCGTCATCTTGGAAACTATTTATGATGAACATCATGAGACGAGCGTTGGATGTATCAACCAGACCCTATAGACCAGGAAACAGTCGATCGATGTAAACATCGGACTCTATTCCGATCTGGAGCTGGCGCTGCTGCAGCCTGCTCGCTCTCGGTTGCCTTCTCATGTCAGGAGCACTCGCAAACCGATCCAATTCGAGTTGCTTTTTACCTCTCTCGCTTTGTGTTGGCTTGTGCTCTGTTTGTGCCGTTTGTCATTCCAAAATATTTAACTTTGCCCAAATCCTCGAATGGTATACCAGATTATCATATGACAAAGATTCAGTATCAATGTAGATCGGTATTTGCAAGGACGTCATTGGGGCCATAAAACAGGAATCGGTATAGCATATGCAGTAGTTGGTGCTGAAATTGGTCCATTATTGTCCACCAGGGCGTGCTTCGAGACTATCATAGCCCTGGATCGGGAGTCGCCTCTAAGAAAGCAACTTTGGTGGTCGTAAGTTAGGGTTAGGGTCCGAGGGCATCGGATTGGATTTATTCAGATCTTGAAAATTGTCAGCGCCAGATCTGCCTGCACGTTGTGAATCACACAAGAATGCGCCCTTGGAAGATCTTGGCAGGTGCCAATCCTGAGGGTTTGAATTAGCGATACCATATACAGATCTGTAGAGTATTACCTAGCAGACAGAAAGCGAGGAAATGGGCAACTGTGGAGACCATGACCGAAGTCAATGCATAATAAATCCAGGCAGCGATGCAAATAGCTCCAGGAACCACATAAAAGCGCCGCTTTCTGCTTTGTAATGCGAATGGGACTGCAAATCCGGCAAGAGCAGACCATACGATGGAGACACCATAGCAGCCCATGCCTGAATCAATTCAGCGATCGCGAAATGGAAAGCGAGACGAATCCAACCTAGGCACAAGGCGATCTGGAAAGCGAAAAGAGCTGCTATAAGACAGAGAAGAATTGCAATCAATGATCGAGGACTCTTGGATTGAGATTGCCTCGGTGACGATAACAGTGCAACGAACAACGTCGCGATCGTCACCGCGAGCATAGCGTAGTTCAGAACAACGTCCGTCACGTTGCCTTTGTAGCACAGGATCTCTCCGACCGTGATATCATTGCCTTGATACTTCGACATTGCAGCTTTAATGATCGATCGCTCAGCACAAATCGGAATTAGGTCGGTCCAAGATTGATCTTGCATATTGGTTCACTCTCAAACTTTCGAGATAGGAAAACTGGGAAACCTGTTGAGGATGGCAAAACGGCTTCGGAATTCTGACCTAACCAACAACTCGCTGTGATCAGGTCGACTTGATCAAAGTAACAAAGGCCTTCGTGGTCGAAAATAAACAGAGATGTCAGAGATTGATTGAAGCCTATTGAGTGAATGGATTGTTTCAATGAGATGAAGTCATGGAAGTCGGCAGAATATAGAACAGTGTGATTCTTGCAATACGATTGCCCTACCGTTGCGGATACCATCTGAAAATCGGAATGTTCCCTCCCGGTTCATAACCGACTGGCTCGCAGGGAAATGAACAGCCAGGTTAAGAACAGCAAAGGATTTGCAATAATAAGAATGCGCTTGTTGTAGAAGCTGCCGGAATCTGCTGGATTAAGATCGTTTCCCATTCCATTTTCCAGATGTTGTTGCGGTCTTGCCCGTACTCAGTCTGCAATTAGCATGTTCTGTTAGCACACGATCAGCTTGCCCCGATTATCACCTAACTCAATATTCGAACAGCATACAATATCTGCATAGGATTCGTTGATCATCAAGTCGTCACTCGATCGCTCTGACCAAAATACTGGGCAACAATTGCCACCGAAAGTTTTTGCTACGATGCTTTTTTTATTTAGACTTCGCACTTATTTTAAGAGGACTTTGCCAAAGCCACAGTTTGAAGAATTCGGCTGTCTAAAAAAGTGCGCCCTTTCAGTAGCTTAAGCCTTAATGAAACACAGCAGGGAGATTTCAGATCCTTTCGATTCTATGCTATCTTGACGTTAGCGACAAAGTCATGGCATCCGTGCAGGGCGAAGACGACATGCCCAATCAGAAAGAACCCAGGGCATGCTCGGCGTGTCCGAAACTGAAAGCCGCCTACCAGCGCTGCTTTGACGGCTGGTTTCAGGATAAGTTTTTAAGAGGCGAAGTCAGCAAGTTGGGATGTGTTGAAGAGTTCAAACGCTATCAGGAATGCGTCGTGGTAAACTAGATTTTGACTGTTGTTGATGTCTTTCTTATTCCTGTTTAGGAAACAATCAGAAACAAAGGGCTGTCTCGCATTTTGGAGGGTGAGGACCCTTTCAAATCAAAATAACGCGTCTACAATATCAGAGGATGCCCTATTCAAATACTCTGTTAAGATTGAAGAGTGATCAGTTCTACTTATTCATTGTAATTTGTGATATTCCCAATACAATTTGTAGCTGATGCTCTATTAGAGACTCTCACCTCAATCAATCCTATTTCATTACAATATCCCGTTTAACACGGCTTCGTTGGGAGTATCCATTCACACCATCTCATTGTCAGAAATGCGCCTGGTCTGGCCATGACAGAATTGTCTCATTGCGATAATCGGGTATCATCCTGGCGTCCATGTTTGCAGAGATAGTGCTCGTCCTGCGACGTCAGATGTGGAATGCCTTTCTTCTAGGGGCGCCATCGGGTGGAATGTTGATCGACTCCAATTTGTTGTCGACGAACCTGTTGGTACCAATGCTCTAATGTTTGAATATTATCGGCCATTCGCTAAGGAAAAAAAGTGTTTGTGCTGCCGAGCCATGCCACTCTTCCACCTGGATTCTATCACAACTGTTCTGGATTGAACTGAAATTCCAGGCTCTACAACGACGTTATTATAGAATCTTGGAATTAATCTTAGTGCATCCCTTTTCCCTCGAGATTCCATGTGACGGTATAATTGAACCAGACGGATCCGTGGTGCGTCCGGTTCTAAACATGCCGATTGAGGACGCCCAATCTCCGATGGTTTGGTTTGCCCACTGCACAAAAATTCGTTTTTCCTTCCAGTACTACAATAGTGTTAGAAGTTTGCTTGTATTTGATACCGGCGTCTTTTTTTTGTCCTATGGACGGATAACCGATAAATGGTTTCTGGTTCCGAGATTCAGCTATGCATCTCTTGTGATTACAGCCGTCCACATGCCTGAGTACTGACAGAGATCGAATTACGGGAAAGCTGAGATGCGCTTTGCTTTCTTTATTCTCATCGAGGCAGCCATGCTAATCCTTCTTCCAGCCCGAAACGAAGAAATCCTACTCCCTCAACTGGGTGATCTTCAGTGTTTGCAAACAGCAAATATCACGGACCGTCAAGAAGGCGATAACATACCGAACGCCTTTCTCAACAGCAGCGCCACGTCTTCGAAATCCAAATTCAACATGTCATGGACGCAGAATTCCACATCGTTTTAGAAACCCTGTTTAGAAGTGAGAAGTCCAGCTTCAAAGCATACTTTCTGGATGGAATTCTATTCCGTTTATTTGAAATGGCCTTCCGCATCGGTCATGCAAATTGATTGGATCAAAATGAACAATGTCTCCTGCTGCCGAGTCACTCATAAGTGGCGGCTTTGCAGAATCCGATTGACAAATTGACGTTATCGGAAAGTGCATGAAAACCCGCAAATGCAGATCAGGAACTGGGAAGTCAGGAACTCAACGTTTCGCTGAAAAAGTAAGTGGGTTAAGAGGAAGATTTTGATGATGTTTATCGAGCGGATATCCGAGGCCTGTTTCACGCCGAAAACGACCTGCATAATCAAGAGCATATCGGCCGAACGCTATAGATGCTGCCTCAGCAACTCTTTTTAGGAGAAAGTTTTTTGAGGTAAAGTCAGCGAATTAATAAATGCTTTGAGCAATTGAAAGGATTACAGGAATGTGCCATGGTCATTTGATTTAAATGTTTCTACTGATGTCTAGAATCCTGTTCGGAAGCAATCAGAAACAAAGGGTGATCTCGCGTATTGGAGTATGACGACTGAGGACTCTTTGAAATAAACTTTAAGAACTTTAGGAATCGTTTGATCATGCTTTCTATGGTGCCCATATACACTTACTAACCCCATTTTATACAATTCGTAGATTCCTGCTATCAACTATGGCTTTACAGCAATTCTCCAACGAAGGGACAATCTTGTCTTATTCTCCCTTCAAAACAAACCTTCCATAGAGATGTGATTGCCACGACATCGTTGCGGTTGGTCTTGGAGAGAACTGCGTCATTGCGAATAATCGGCACTCGTCCTGGCATCGATGTTGGCAGAGACGGGGCTAGTCCTGGATGGTCCCGTCCTGGGCGACATCCAGCTTGGGAGCGCCTTGCTTCTGACCGAAGGGACGCCCTCCGATATCTGTATCACGTGGCGGGCCCATCACTCTTCCACCCGGATTCTCATCACAGCTGTTCTGGATGAAACTGAAATTCGAGGTTCTACAGCATTGTTATTTCTAGCAGTATTTCGATGATGTCCAATTCTGTTGGCAGCTTGCTGGTCCCCAACAACCTTTTTCGATTTCAGTTCTGTATTTCTCTACCAGCTCAGGATGCTCCCTTTTTCTCGATTTCGAAAATTTTCTGGTGATTCTTTGGCCAATGAAAGATTCCAGGTCCCGACTTTCAGCTGCCTCGTGCGATTACCGCCGTTGACATGTGCGAGTACCTCACTGAGATCGATGACGGCAAAACCGAGGCGCGTCTCGCCTTCTTCGTCCTCACTGAAGGCCACCAGCTCTACCGATTCAGCATCGCGCATCCGGGCCTGTACGGCGGAGCATGGCCGCCGGCTCCCGAACCGGAATCTTCGTACAGTTTCACAAAAGTTGGTTTTTGCTCGCTAGATTTCTCCGAAATTCGATTCATTAAACCTTGTGCAGGTTCCGGCGTCGTCAAACGTGGTCGCGCTCGTCGCCGTCAACGCCTTCACCGGTCTGGTCGCGTTCTCCTGTGGCAGCATTGTTTATGCAACAATCCATCCGGAAATCCAGGCTGACCCGTCGCAGCGCGAATTCGATCTGAATCCGTATGGGCGCCGTTCGCCGCTGTCGTACTGGCTCTGACCTCGATGCAGGCCACGGTCGCATGGTCTTCTGAGATCGTTTGTGTTCGGCGATGGGAATCAGCGCCCTGTGCCGGTGTCGCTGACATTGTTGCCGTATACGGTCGTGAACAATGTCGATCATCTCGAGCATGAGGTAGAACCTCTTTCTGGATTTTACTGAAACTGTTTTTCAAGTTAGCTGTCCTGATTATGGAAAGAATTCTGAAAGAAGCGTTTTCAACTGACAATTTTTATAGATCAGTGTGGTGGCCGTCTTGTGCTCGGATGGCTGCTTGCGCCTTTGGAATGTTGCCCATACGAGACCATTCGCGTCCTATCGTCTCGCCGATTCCATAATCAAGGCGCGAATGGCGGTCGAATCTGTCGGGCAAAACCAATTCTGTGTCGTCGTCTATGTGAACGATATGACCTTGGCCCAGGTGCGTCTAGTCACCGACTCATCTTGCTGCCTTATCTAATCTTCTGCAGTTTTACGGATGTCAGCTGGATTTGAATCCATCTGAACCCGAATTCCAGATTCAAAATCAAATCGAATGCTCGACGGTATGCATTCCCTCATCTTGCATAACTAAGCATTGAATAATGGAATCAGCTTCCGATTGTTGATTTTCGCATCTCACGCGACCGATTATGGGCGGTCTGGGCTACGCCTGAAGGATATAGCATCCAATACTATCCGATATTTTGGTGGGATTTCTGCCTCAAAAGAAATATATACAAAAATTCTCATTCTTTTCTGCAGTGGCATGGATCAGTCTAGCAGCAACAAAGGCTGGACGCCCGTCCTGTCTCAAGTCGATCAGAGCAACCAAACGTCGAGCGTCGCTCCAGATGCGGTCCAGTACGCCGAGTAGGGCGCCAAATGGGCAAATCGTTTCCAAGATGTCTGAATTTCCCCAGGTCGGCGTCTGTTCTTCGTCAAATGTTCGAGTATCTGCTGTTTGGCCAATCGCGATACGATATTCTGATCTTGAACCACGTCCTATGTGACATGTACGCAGCCTATATACCCGTCTGCTACCGTATCTAATTGTCTTTCTTAAATCAGACACCGGCAGTCGTTTCGAGCCGCCAACACCTATGACGAAATCAAGCACGAGATCCTGTCTTACATCGAGACCAGTGTCAATGAGATACTGGCCCAAGAGACAGGTCAGGCGGTTTTTGCTTTCTGTCGGAGCGTAGCCGAATATGTTGCATAGATGTGGATAGCAGCACGGAGATGGCGGCCTGGTTCCGTATCTGGTCGTCGTTCCTCGACGACTGTCGCATTTTCCAGTCGAAATTCGAAATGCCGATTTCTCTTATTCCGCTCTCGCCCAGTTCCTCTCGAATTCTGATCTGCATCAAGTCCCAAGGTGGGTTTCTTCCCGCAATTCATTGTCCCTGTCAGAACAGCTTTAACTCTGTTGCTTTTCTCTGTAGGACTTTCGCAGATACGAGAAGCTGACGTGTCCGAGAAACTACTATCAATCGAATACTGTTCGCAGTCGCGATCTGTTCCAGATTTCACGCGCCAATTGATGCTCGTTTGCAATCGGTAATCAGCTCTTATCGCGAATCGTATCGAATCCTTGTCTATCTTATAGTTGCTGGTTCTCTCCGATATTTCCTATTAACCCCTGATTTGCAGATTTGTTGCTGAGTTCGCAGTCGATACCGATTACCTTGCTGTGGTCGATGGGGTATTTAACCGGCCTGAATCATCCCCGCCTTCATTATCGGGTTCGTCCTGTCAATCTATGATAGCGATGTTTCGCTGAATTCCAATGATAGACTACCTTCAGAATACTCTGGAAGAAGCTCATGAAATCTGTGCTTCGCTGAGCCGTATTATCAATGATGGGCTGGGCCCTCTGATTCCTCATTTGGAACAAACTGTGCGAAAATTGCTCAATCAATTACTGCCGAGTATGTCCTCTGAATCGATGCCCTTCCATCTGGTTGCCAATTCTGCTTCATCACCGCTGATCTCTGGCTGCGTCTCCCAGATTATCTCGTACGACATCGGTTTTCCAGTTTTGCGGAATTTTCATAATCTTCGTGATGCACAGGTCTCGATATGTTTGCGTTCGAAATCTTTCAGTTTGTCTCCTGTTTGCCTCTTCACAAGCTGACTATCAGCTTCCTGCGACTTTATTGCAGGATCTGAGAGCCGCTTTTCAAACGATCAGCGTCATTCGCTGGATCTCGTTGCAATATTGCACTGTGCCCAGCGAATTCTCTGCTCCCATCATTGGATCCAAACAACGCTCCATTACGGATATCATCGCCGTTCTTGATAGGAATCCTGCTTCTCTATTCTCGGATTCGGTTTCAATTATCGAGCAGATTGTTCGTCGTAGCCCGGTTACAATCGGTCGCATCCTGCTGCGTTCACGCCAGTTCACGCTGCTGTTCGAGTTATGCTGTCGACTGGATGCGCTCTCGTTCGATTCGGCTGCCCGCCTAGCTCTGCTGTATTACCGTGGCGTCTGCTCTGTATCGTTCGGCCATTGCGAAAAGGCCATGCTGTATCTGATTCCAACCCTGTCTGCCGATGATGACGAATTCATTCGGAAGCACACCGATTTCAGCACATCGTCAGAGTACGCTATGCATTTGGTGACCATGCTCACCAAACAAGGTCGTCGCGACCTTGCATTAGCGCTTCCTGCCGACGAGCAATGGATCTTCCAGGCGAACCTTGCTCTCTGCCGTTATAAAATCGCATACGAAATGCTGAACGCTGAACGCGTTCGTGACATGGTGCTCGCTATCTGTCGATCCGGGCACTTCCATCTATTCAGAGAGTTACCATGGATTGGGTTTCGTCAAGACGTGCATAACGTTCTTTCGCAGCTCGCTTCTGAATCGCCAGTTACCTCTGTACCGGATTATTACGCGATTCTGTATGCAACGCTGTTGCAGCATGACGATCGGCATTCAGCTGCTGGTGTAATGTGGCGATGCAGTCAGGCCTGGCATGATGTTCAGCCGAGCACCCGAGAGACACTACAGCGCGAGTGTGATACCCTCGCTATAACATTACACACATTACGCAACTGTGATAAATCGGAAGCCTTGATTCTGCATCGATATCAAAGCGACGGGATGACCGACGGTCTGCCTCCAACAGATCCTGATATTGGTATGTTCAAAGTTTTGTTATGATTCTGGTTTCTAATGGCTGCTTAGTGCAGTTGGCTGGTTCTCATTTATCGATTATCACCGGTGACGACGTTTCCAAAATTCTGCAGTTACGTTTGGTGCAACTGAAATTAGCTGACCACGACCTAAGTTGTGCATCTCCCGGGTCGTTATCTGTTAACGAGACCGTCTCGGCGTTGGTCAATTCTGGCTTGATGGCGGCTGCTGTATCAATTGCACCGAAATCGCTTCTTCCCTCGTTGTTCAATGTCTTTGTTGAGAAATGTCTCGCTTTAGATCAGAATGCCCAGGATGTTCGCATCTATATAGAGGTAATGAGCTACGTAATAGGAATGTGCTGGCACTGAATCGCACCCAGAATGGTGGTGTCATGTCGTTGAGCGACGTTGCGCCATCGTTACATCATGAATGGCTTCGCAAAAACGCATGGAAGGAGCTTCAACAGTCTCTCGAATCCGTTAAAGATTTGTCGCTCTACAAATTATGTGCAACACGCATCCTACAGCTAGATCAGCGTCGTGGTCAGCTTCCAATGTGGCTGCTCGATCGGTGATTTCTATTTCATTTGTTATGATGTTCGTGTTGACAAACTTTTTCAGGTTCCGAGGCTCGTTTGGGGCATCAGAAACGGATCCTACATGGATGTTACGGTTGTTATTGCAATACCATATGCCGGGTGAAGCTGCCAGGTTTGCAATTGACTGTCTTCAGTATCCATCCGATCATATTCCCATCATTATAATGGAGGAAATAATCAACATCTGTAAAAAATCGACTCAGCTTTGTCGATTCGAAAGGATCTTAAATTTATTATTGCCCAACGAATCGAGATTACAAACAGTGTGATAAAGAAACCTATGTAAACACACCATATGTTTGAATCATCTTCATGTAGTCTTCTTATCCAATTATTTCGAAGAGCAAGAAACAGTTTGCAGTTTTGCTTCGAACATTGGTTTTGAGAGCAGATCTATGAATATGTGTTCACCTGAATCCCTTAGCCACACCTGTTTTATGATAAGAAACAGAATAATGAATACTCTCATGCAAATGTAGACCTTAAAATGATGTTCCAGTTCACTTTGAATGGCTCGTCTGCTGGGCTCATGGGCGCTGGACGTTTTTATCATGTTCTGAACTTCAAGGAGTCTTGCTTGCCGTCGCTCCAACCCTGGTGCCATTCATCAATTTAAATTTCTTTGATGCAGTTCATTGTACCTTGTTGATAAGCAGATGGAATCAAAAACGCACTTGGAGCGTACTTTTCAAATGGAATGGGATACAACACAAAATCATCGGGATCCAAAACAGAACAACTATTGTGCCCGCCTTCAACGACGAAATTTATGGGGTTTTCTAATTCTTGAGGAAAAAGATCTGAATGCGTTGAAGTAAGTCAGAAATTACACTAGAGAAACTATATAATCTTATCTTTCTACTAATTCTTTCTGCTGTGAAAAAAATGCATTAAAGGGACCAAATATAAGCCTCGAGCACCTAGAATCGACTTCGACAGGGCGTAAACAGAATGTATAAAGAAAGCAATTTGATGATTTACTGCAAATTACTGAGCAGATGTATGTTCTCTATAACGGCTTACAAAATTTGGATCGAGCGGGCAGCGCAAGTTATGGCAGAAGATTTTGAATTCTCAATGTGAATGCTACCAAGACAAGCTGCTATAACAATGCGACAATTTTCACATGATCGGATGACGACCTGGTCAGCAGCAACCCCAAGTAAAAATATGGCTGCATCTGTGCAATTGCTGATATAGCACATTGAGAGCGATTCCGATGCTGGCACTTTAAACCATTCTCCAACCAGATGTTCGATCTTCAACCTGTTAATGACTGAATTTGGTAGCACGGGATACGGTGGCCAGCCTGACTTTTTACCGAATCGGCAGATTGTTGGAACACCTTCGACTCCCATATCTCTATTCTATGATGCAAATGGTGAATCGAATTCTATTGTAGATGCATGGATTGAAATGATGCTAATGTTTCGCCTTATTACAAAGACAACTTGCAAAGGGCCGCTCCCACGCTAGGTATTGGTTCTAGCTCCCTTTTTGTCATTCAAAATTTTTACTTTCAAATCTAGACAACGATGGTATTGCTTGAAGGTCTGTTAGCTGTCAGATTGCTGATCACAGTTCATAGTCGCAAGCAGCATTGGATCAAGCGATTGCTGAAGTAACCCGCAGCGTTCCCAGATTCATCACCGAATCAGGCGCTCACTACAAGTATTCGTATGGCACTGCTGGCTTTCGGGATGTTGCAGACCGGCTGCCATCAGCTATGGTTCGAGTCGGAATCCTCGCTGCTCTGGAATCGAAGTCATTTGGTGGCAAACCTGTCGGCGTGGTCATCACTGCTAGCCATAATCAAGTCGGTATCCTTAAACAAGAATAATCTGCAAATAACAAATTGGCCAGGGATCTGACAATGGTGCCAAAATTATGGATTGTCATGGAGAAATGATGGCTCATTCTTGGGAAGACTTCGCAGGGGAGCTGGCGAATGCTTCTGAGGGTAATACCTTTCCATTCAATTCTGATATGGACTGTGAGCGACGATTATATTAGGTGAAGACGTTGCTAAATTGGTAAAAGAATTCGCAGCGAAGGAAACGATTGATTTATCATCACCCTCAATTGTAATGTTAAAGATCAGTTAGACAGCTAACATGATTGAAAAGTATAGGTATTCGTCGGAAGAGATACCCGGAAATCGTCTCCAATGCTAAGGGACTGCGTTGTGAAAGGAGTTCTGGCTATGGGAGGAAAAGTCTACGATCACGGTCAAGTCACGACTCCTCAGGTATATCTGTATATATGAGACCAGTAGAACCTCACTGGTCACTTAGCTGCATTGGATCGTTCGCTCTTATAACCAAAACCCATCACTGTTCGAGCCTTTAACCGGCGTCGACCGCAATCATTTGAAACATTACAATCAGAACATTGCAGATGCTGTTGCTGAACTTCTGGACGGGTAATAACAAGCACAGCATGTTTTCTGCCCAATGATTAAATTGATTGATATCAGACCGGTCCCTACTCTGACAGTCGATTGTGCCAACGGGATTGGAGCTGTAGCGTTTAAAAATCTCCAACCATATATTTCTAAATATGTCCCCACTGTTACCCTGAATACCGCGATTGAAAATCATGCCAAGCTTAACAACAAAGTTGGTGCGGAGCACGTTCAGAAGACCCAGTAAATGCAATATCAATGTTAACAGCATCTTTTTAACTCTCATGATTAGGCAGCTTCCTGAAGGTGTTAATCCCGATATGGATGTTCTTAAGAAATTCGCTTCGATCGATGGCGACGCTGACAGAGTTGTTTATTTCTACGTCGACGCCAATAAGAAATTCTGTCTTCTTGATGGGGATAAGATCATTGCTTTAGTTGGCACTTATCTTCAAAAGTTGATCAAAGAAGCTAATCTAAATCTTCGCATTGGTATAGTCTCAGTTTGAAATGCTGCAACTCGCTTTGATGCGTCTAAGGCGTCGTCCAAACGGCATATGCAAATGGAGCTGCAACGAACTATCTACAAACAGTGATTGGCGTGCCTGTAGCATGCGTTCCTACCGGTGTCAAGTTCCTCCACCATAAGGTTCTTATTTGAAACTGACATGCGACGTTTGACACGTTCCTTTAGGCAACCGAATATGACATTGGAATATACTTTGAAGCCAACGGTCATGGGACAGTCTTGTTCAGCCCAGAAAGCATTTCGAAAATAAGTGCAGTAGCAGCAGATAAAAAAAATCCTGCCGCTGTAAAAGCTGCCTCGCGTTTGTTGGCGCTGACCAAACTCATTAACCAGGTGGGCACAAACTGTCTGTCTTCATTTCTCTGAATGCTGCCAGGCTGTTGGTGATGCTATTAGCGACATTATGTTGATCGAAGTGGTTTTGTCATCTTTGAATATGGACCTTGAAGAATGGAACAAGTTCTATGCTGATCTACCCAGCTGCCAGGTGCGTTCCGATTTTGCAACTAACTTTTGAATGTTCATTGACGTAATTTTTAACTCCAGTCGAAAGTCAAAGTCAAGGACAGAACAGTTGTCGTCACAACTGATGCTGAGCGTCGGGTATCTTCCCCAGCCTCCCTGCAAGCTTCTATCGACGAGGCTGTTAAGAAATTTAAATGTGGAAGAGCGTTTGTGCGCCCCTCTGGAACAGAAGACGTTATCCGCACATACGCTGAAGCGGCTACAGAGGCTGATGCGAAAACATTAAGCGATCTTGTTGTTAAGGCTGTTTATGAGCATGCTGGCGGAATCTAAGAAAATGTCACTGCATTGTGTGTACTAAATAATGATACAAACGCCATCTAGACTCAAACATTATTGCATCACAGAAGCATGATGCTAGTAATTCTAGCCGCTTCTGATGAAAACACGTATCCTTCGTCGTCGGCTGTATGATTCGCCCTCTTCCAGGCTTGAATCACTGCTGGATATGTCTTCTCCAGGCACGACGACAGCCCGATTTGTCACTGACTGATAGTCTTCGCCCTGATGACAGTCTTCGCCTCTAGAGAGCGCTTGTTGCACAGCTTGGGCCAGATTTTTTGTGAATGCCTGCCCCTACAAATTCTTAAAAATTGTTTTTCGTCATTACTCGTATACGAACAGCTTTCGTTTGGAACAGCTGCTGAAGCGAAGTATCAAGCGAATCTGGGCTGAACTCGCTTTTAACATTCTCAATCATCCGGATCCTTGTTTTTAGCTCTTCAAGTTCATCTTCTAAATGTCGTACATCGGGAGATTCGCTACGCTGAGTTTGTAGCATTGCTGTCTCACGTTCAAACGCGATTACTACAGTCCAAATCAGATCATCCCAATGGCCAAACCGAAAACCATTACCCTTACCCTCTGAAAACCTCTCAAATTCTACACGCTGACGATCCAGCTCCCGCCTCAGCTGTTTAATCTCAGATGACAGGCAAATGCCCATGGTAGAATTCTATCAAACTGGCAATTGGGATGTGATGTCGATATGAGATTACTCATGTTACTGGGGCACCTCTACAGCAACAGCCAGCACCCCCATTCTGTCTTTTGACCCCGTATGGGGGAGGCCTAAGGCGTACCCCTCTCTGGGCTTGCTGACCCCATCACCTCACCCCAAGGCCCTGGCGATTGCGAGTCCATCACCCCTAGAGCTCTATTCAGCAGTTTGTACTGAAGAAAGGTCTACTCACAACGATTTTTTAGTTGCCGGTCTCATTTCTAGCCAATCTTTCCGTTATTGCGAAGAAACTTGTAGGAAAAGGATTCCAAATCATGTATTCTCTAAATCGTTCGCTTTATTGTTGAGATATTTCTGGGATTAGTTTATCGATCAGTTTTTGCAAGGGAGCCAGCTCCTTCTTATCCACCAGCTTGAATTCCAGGATGAAATAAATCATATGTTTAAAGCACGAATTTAGATGCGCCTCAGCACCGATGTCTTGAATTTTCTCGAAATGACTATAATATATGTGACCATATAGACGAAATAACCGTTTGAAAATGTTCTTAACAACATGTTGGAAGTTTTTGGGAAACTTGGCATCTGAGGAGAAATCAGAATTCATAGCATTCACGAGAGAAACATTTCGAGCACCATCTTCTACTGGAAATATTGCTGGATTCGATATTTGCTCATCGATCCAGTCGAACATTAATTCTATGTACTTTGGAGCGCTCACTTTGATAGGCTTCTTGACCCGATTACCATCAGCCCACTGTGCTGTTGTATAAGCGATAGCAGCATGAATTTGCACATGATCTCACCAGATATTCATACTTAGCTCCCGCAGACATAATTGGACAGGTTTCCTCGGTGCAAAAATCAGTACAGGTTCCATACACCATGGACGCTGCATTGAAGAAATGTACAGCTATGCGACAGCATAATAAGAGCGCTTTTCTGTTGGAATGATGCTAACTTACTATTGGCAGCATACCATTCATTAATGTCCTCGCCATCAGGCAACTGTACTGTTGTTTTCATATCACCAACTCCACCTGAAAAGAAATTGGAAACTGGAATAATTCTTTTGGAATTACAATAACCTAAAGTTGCTTTCATAGAAGCTTTCACTGTGGAATGTAAGGCTGCACGTTTCGTGCCTTCACGATATGATTTATTTTGCCTGAACGTCTTCCTTCCAGCGCTACGAGATCCATTGAATCACGATGTCGGGCATCGATACGAGGTTACTAACAAAACATTGAATCGGTCGGTGCCCTGTGATTCGGAAGCTGCATCGGGTCCCTTCCCGTCCCCATTATCTTTGCCTATGCCAAGCATCTGAGCAATATTTCGTTATCAATGCCAAAGGCCACGACATACTCTGGACTTTGCCCATATGAACAAAGCAACAAATAACAAAGATGATAATCAGTAGAAATTCCAAAGAAATCAGAAGCTACATTGGGTTGCAGGCCGCTGACAGCAGGCACGGCCCTTTCTTGACAGAATGCGGCGCAACCCGCATCCGCTCTGCTCAGTGCACTTTCAACTTGTAGAGAGAGGCATTTTCATTGTGATTGATTGGTGGGAGAGAGAGACCAGGCTGGAGAGAGTCGATTCTCGCATCAACGTGTCTACAAGAGGAAGGATTTGGTAGAATTGCTCAGAGGATAACGTGGTAAAAGAGCTGTGCTTCGGGCAGACAATTCCAGTTGTTTTGAAAGACCGTTTCTTGGTGTAATGAATTCAACTGTCGTTATCTGGGCTATAAATAGCCTTTTTTGGTTTCGATTTCGGCGAATTACAAAATCACATCGCTAAATATCTGCAGTTTGGCTTTTTGTTTGGTTCTGAAAATACAGTTTTTGATTACCTTCATCTGGTTACCTGAATCAGGCTATCAATGAAGTGTTTCTTGATTCGAAAAAAGTCTGGCAAATTTGGAAAACTGGTGGAGCTTTATTTGCTTTCATACATAGGAGGTCTGCTGTGCAGACCGATCAGCCAGTTTACTATCGTCGAGCTCCGCTCTTCTCTTATCAAGCAATTGCATTACGACAATAAACAATATGATCGAGATCGACGTATACAGCTGCGACATAATCCAGCCTCGATGTACAACACGCTGCAATGCGCCTTCCGTTGCGGTATCCGACTCGATCAGGACCCTAGAATACAGGCCCTGGATGATGGCAGCGACACAGGTCGACCAGATAATTGTCCAGGAAACTCGACCGATTCGTGCGAATTCGCTGCCCTGTTTTGCAGCCAGGCGGCTGCCATTGAACGCCAATGCTGATACAAGCAGGCTGGGGACCGGACACAGATACCAGAACAGCACCAGACCGAATTTCACAGCGGTGCCGTCATGACGCCATTTGCTGAGCGGCGTCTCGCCGTGCATCTCGCTGAGGAACAGCAGGATGACAAACGAGTGCAGAGCCAGTACGGCACCCAATGCTAGATGCCATCGAGATCGGCCAGACATATTGTTAGACCGAAGATTTGGAGAATGGCATTCGTTGTTTCCGGTTCCGATTCGTGACTCATTTCTGACGACAATTTGTTGAAAAAGTTTGTTGAATTTTTGTGTAACTATTTGTCCTGTTCGGTACTCTCGTTGATCGTCATGATTGATGAAGACAGCACGGTCGGTCGCTGATCTTCAGCAAGAGGTTGATGACCTGAAATCGCAGGCTCTGTCTTTGAAAAGATCTCAGAATCAGTTATTACAAGATGCGAATTGTGCGAAGATCAGGGAGCGCAAGCTGCTGGACGATTTACGTCGAGCGCAATCGGCAGCGCCGGAAAGACGTGGAAAAGAGCAACGCGAAATCGACGAAATGAACGACGCTCTCCAGTCTGAACTCGTCAAATTGCGAAAACGGAATTCGACGTTGCAAGAGCAGTTGCGGAAATTTGCCGACAGCGGTGGCAAGAAGACGCCCCGATTGAAGAGAAAAACGCCGCGAGCTCAAAGCAATGAGAATGTCGCCCGTCCCGAAGATGTGCAGTTCATGCTGGATAGAATCGGTGAAAAACTGGCGAAGACCGAGAAGATGGTTGCGAGCCATCATCATGCTGAGAGACCCCCAGAGCCATCACCATCACCGTTGCGATCTAATCAGGAATTAGCTGATTTGAAAGCGAGGCTGAGGGAAAGCCAGACGAAGGTTTCGTGAATATCGTCGCTGTTGTACGGCTATTCAATTGAGTTTCAGGTTCTGATTCTAGAGAAGCAATACGAGCAGATTGATGCGGCCATGCAAGCTGGAAGACAGGTGCAGAGATCGACGATCGAACAGGTTGATAGATTTAAGGCGCTGCTCGCCGATGCTAATGCTCGACATAAGCATGCTCAGAATCGCGTTAAAGAGCTGGAATTCTTTCAGTAGGTTGATAGATAGAACATCGGGTCGAGCTGAATGTGAAGTTAGGGATAAAGTCGAGTCGATGAAGTTAGAGATTGAAGACCTTCAAGCCACGAACGTCAATCTGCAGACTCAGGTTGATACGTTGATGCAGTCTGCCTTTTTAGGAGATCAGGCTGAAGCAAACCGTTTAAGGGCCATCGAAACCGAACATCTGAGTAAACTGAACGACCTCAGGGCGATCCTTCTGCAAAGAGACGCCGACCTTGAGGCTAGCACAGAGAAAATTTCTCAGCAGGTTTTGTAATCATTGTTGCTCAATTGCCTGATCTGATTTCTGCCAAAGACTGAAAAGATAAAGAGCTTGGAGCAAGACTTGAAAGAATCTGCAGAAGAACGAGATCGGTTAGCTCGCGAATCGATTAAGGCGCAGGCGAAAGTACGCGACTTACAAGATCATGTCGATGTGTTCACTACCGAATCGGGCGTCAACCTTGACGATCTCGATCGCGCTCTTGATATGGTTCGTCGCCAGGGCAAAAAGAACGCGAACGGCTCGTCGGGACCGCCGACCATTGCCTCATTACAAAGGCAAATTCGCGACCTGGAAATCCTGAATAAGGATTTGGTTACCGAAGTCAAGAACAAGGACGACATGATTTGCATTCAGACTCGTCTTCATGCCGAACTCGACGCCTCGTATAATCGGTACATTCACACATCGTTGATGATTGTTCGTAATCTCGTTCTCAGATTACAGACCGAGAACAGTCAGCTAAAGAAAGCGCTGCTGATCGAGCAGAAGCAGGCTGCAATGCGACCCCGGGCTGAAAGCGTTCTGAGCGACCTGTCGCTTCTCTCGCAGCTTTCAGCAGTCTCGTTTAGCGGTTCAAAGAACATCATTGCTGTCCGTGTTGTTGGTGCTACTCTCTCCCGTACTGGCCCTGTGTTCGCAGATGGCACCGATCCTCTCACGTTTGTCACCATCGACTTCTTCGATTTCGAGACTTGCTACAGTGGCGTTTTTGGCGGGTTTGATCCTCAGTACAAGCTCACAGCCCAGTTTACGACAGAAACCGACGAATATCTGATCCGTTATTTACAGAAGGATTTCATGAGCGTATGTTGCTTGGCAATATTTCATTCTATTAGGGTTGAATCACCAGTAGATTGATCTGTATCGGCAAGCTTCTCGAGGCGATGTCGATCATATCGCAAGATGCCGGGTTCCTTTGGTAGATCTACTCGGGTTCTCCAGAAGAATACGGCGATCGTTCCCAGCTATGGACGTTGCTGATCCAACAAAGCAAGTCGCCACATTGCAGATCGCTGCGAAAATGTATCGACCAATTGTGTCGCCGACACCAAGCGTTGCGGATAGCGTTCATGATTCGTCGCCGAATGCGCTTTATACCATGCAAATGACGACGACTTTGCTGAAGATTCCATTAGAGGAAAGCTGCTTCAAAGACGTTTCGCTGCGGGTATGCAACATGTATTACGACCTAGATCAGCAAGCTGAGAGGATATCGAGCCCATCGGCACCGATTCTGGTGTTCTCGTTCGAATTTCAAAGCAAGCACGATCGCATTCTGCCGCATGAATCAATCGAGATGCAGCTGATGGGCGACGGGTTCACTTGGTCGATGGATCTGAGCCTTTCGGAGATCGCAAGGAGTCCCAACGGACAGCATGAGACTGAGCTCGTGGTGAAAGGCGACCAAGGCTTGACCATTGGGACCAGTACGATTCAGATCGACTGGTCTCTAATTGAACAGACCGTTTAATAAAGGATCCTGTCTAGAAAGACGCCAAGGGCCACAATACCACCCAAATATGCATTCGAGAGAAAGGTCGTGAAGCAGGATTGGCGATCGTTGAGGTCGACATTGCGGATCTGCAGAGCCATATGTAGGGCAGCCCCAGCTACGCTCGTGTAGAATACAGAATGCAGATCAGCTGCATATCCAGAGGCTGCCAGGAGCGCAATCGACGAAGCTGCAAATGCTGACAGGTACTTTTTGGGATGTTGCTCGCCGAATAGCAGCGCCGTGCTGCGAATCCCGATTCGTTGGTCATCGACCTTATCTTGGTGAGCGTAAATCGTGTCGTACACTAAAACAAAAAACATTAGATGGGATAGTACGGTGCGATAAGCGATTACTGATGGTCCACGATATGCCGGATGCATAAAGCGGGAGAACAACGGACCAGTCGCAGACGCCCTGGACCGTAGACCAGCCCAGAATTGCCCCGAAATTGAAAGCAAACCCGAGAACGAGCTGTGGCCAATCCATATACCTCTTCATTACTTAGAGAATCAGAGAACAGATATGATGCTGGAGAACAATTTGGGGCTTACACGGATAGGCACAGACGATTAGGACCGAAGATGAGCCCAGTGAGATCGAATACGGATCGAAGGTCAACAGAATGCCAAGCGATGATGACAATAGAGCGGCCAGCACGACGGTCGCTTGATCCATTGTCATTGTTCCAGCTGCTAATGGCCGCTGTTTAGTTCGCTCGACTTTAGCGTCAAGTCGATGGTCGAGCATATCGTTCATAATGCCTATTTGAAGCATTCACAAAATATTTCGCTCATTAGAAGACAAGGTACATCCAGCACTTCGCATCAGAAGAGCACCGGTTGCGAATTTCGCCAGGAGCATTAAAGATGGCACCGAGCCAGGCGCACACGCCATTCCAGCTGACCAGAAACAAGGCCACATTAACAGCATCGATGGCAGCGGTGACCGAATTCGTGTAATCATCACAGCTGATTTCCAGGTCGGCAGCAGCGAGGGGAATCTGGCAGGCGCAGGCCGATTCGGTGCGACCTGCTGAGTAATGCGACGTCCACGCTCATCGGCCACGTTGGATGTGGACAGGACTCGGCGTCGAAACCCATGCAGGATAATTCGAGACTTAGACCAAAGATGAACTGGAGGAATGAGCCCCAATCGAATCATCCCTTTGAGGCGGAAACCGTCAATTTCGGTTTACTGCGTACCAAGCAACATTTTTCTCTCACAGAATCTCGCAAATTTGTTTTGGCGCCACTGGAATGCAGTCACGCACATTTCCGCACCTGTCATGAAAAGAGAGGGTCTCAACGGTTAAAATCCAAATTGATCAAACCGGTTTGACAACATTCCAAACGCAGATTCAAACCGGGTTTATGAAGAACCGGTTTGATTCATGAACGTTCGTGTAAAATTCAGAGAATCGAATGATATATTTCATGTTACCAGCAAGCCCAAAATACCGGTTCGAACCACTTTGCTGAAAAAATCTCCAAACTGATTCAACCGGTTCGGTTGAAACCGTTGTCACCTCTAAGGCTCTAACGACAGCCCAAAACGGAGCTGGAGACAGAAGGCGCATGTCTACGATAGGTTTCTGCTCTAAACAATAGAAATTATGTACATTGAGTGCAATTAGAAGCTAAAGTGCTGGCCGCCGCCACCAAACTGGCTAAAGCCATGTGATCCGCCGCCAAACTGGCTAAATCCTGGTCCCTGCGATTGGAAGAACATCTGGAATACATCGTTCATATCCATATGATGGCCATGACCATGATGACCATGCATGCCATCCATCTCTAGATCGGCACCGCTATCATATCTTCGACGCTTCTGCGAATCCGACAGGACCTCGTACGCTTCACAGATATCTTTGAATTTGGCTTCGACAGCGGCTTTCTCTGCGTCGCTGCAGCCATGGTTCTTATCCGGATGGTATTGCAGCGCCAGCCTTCGATAGGCTTTCTTGATATCCGATTCATCGGCGCTCTTCGGGACGCCCAAAGTCTTGTAATGGTCTTTTCGCTTCGACTTCGCCAACTCCAACTGAGCCTGCCTTAACTGTTCCAGGACGTTACGGTCGCCGCCCGACAGCTTCTTCGCATTCTCCAGATCGCGAACAGCTTCCTCGTATTGTTCTGTTTCCAGATACGCAGTCGCTCGCCTGCATAACGCTTTCACATTGTCACTGTCAATATCGAGACACGCGTTGCAGTCCGATATCGCCTCTTGGAACATCTTCTGCTTGATGGCGACAGCGGCTCGATTACAATACAGAACCGCATTGAACTGGGCGTTAGCTGGGTCGATCGCCAACGCCTCTGTGTAACGGTCGTGCGCTTCCTGAAGCCGCCCAGCTTTAAACGCATCATTGCCGAGCTCTTTCGCTTTCGTTAGGCGCTTGATGGTTTTGAACAACGCCACACATTCTTTGTTATCTGGATCCTGACGCAGAGCGTCCTGCAATCTGGCCGTTGCCTGATCAAATCGACCTACGAACTATGAATAGAGAATCGCAACCAATTGAACGCGATCATGAAAAAAGTAGCAGAATAGTTGTCAGAAAAAATAAAAAAAATCAATGCAGCATACCGAGGCGATAGAAGGCAGTTGCTCGTAATCGTTGCAGCTGCATATTAGATGGGTTCTGTTTTAAGAACGTGCTGCATAACGAGATCACATCGTCATGTTTGTTACGAGCAAGGAACGCCTCCACTAATAAGACCTGAACCTTCACATGTCCCGGCATCTCTTTGCTCAGGGTTTGTAGCCTCGGCAGCTCGGATGCCGCCTTCCCGGATGCCACCGCAGCCGAGCAGCTCTCCAAACTCTTCTTCAACTTGCTCGCTCGAACAACCTAGCTCAAAGTTAGCCTACGAGGGCGGCGAGCGCGACGCCACCGCCCTACCTCGCTCTGAACATCAAAGCTACTGGACACGCGGCAATCTGCAGATCGAACCAGGGGCTCGACCTGGTCGAGCTGGCCCATGGCGATATAGGATTTGATGGCGCGGATGTAGGCCTTGATGAAATATGGATCGAGAGCAATAGCAGCCAAACTATCGGTTAGAGCCGCTGTGTAATCTTCGAGCATGAGATAAGCGGCGCCTCGGTTCCCGAGATACGACACCTCGGCTGGACACAGCTCGATGGCTCGCGTGTATTGGCGAATGGCATCACGATATTTGCCGGCTTTGTACAGGACATTGCCTTCGTCTTTGCATTCGCTGGCCAGCCGAGCATTCTCCCTGTAGACAAGGTCAGGCAAGCGCCGATACTCGACAGCAACGTACAGCGACGATTCGCCAGGCGTCGGCGCCGCTTTGACGTCGGGTACAGAGACGCAGACTTCACCTTCGACGTCCATAATCGGGTTTGGGCCGGCCGATCCAATGATTAATTCGGACTCTGCGAATGGATTGGTCTAAGACCCGCCGGTAGACTGGATATAGAGGCAGAGACTGCGCGCAGCTACTTGCCACGCTCGCCTCTATGTTGGCTCAGCCAAGAGCTCAGCTGGGAGTCCATCTGCCTGCCTGCCTGCGCTTGCAGCTAAACAAGCCGTGATAGTTTCGATGAAGGCATGTTGGAGACCATTGAAATGCTCGATCTGAGTGCTACGATTTCTTCATGGCAACTGACATTACACGTAATGGTCGTTGTTTTTCGTTTGAATCGATTATGCAAACAACAACAAATCAAGCAGATGAAATGAAATTTCAACGTTCTTCTGGCTCGGCAAAAATACAGTGTCACATTCATAGAGTTGGCATTTATCAAAAACAGATTACGAATAGCCATCATTCAGGTATGTATATAACAGCCAGCATCGCACGTATTAGCCAGAAAGCAAAGATTGTAGAAGCCAATTCTAGACTGGACCATCTAGAAGCCACGACTATTAGAGAAGGCTCAGAAAAGCCACAAAGTAATGTTGCAGTACTCGTTATTACCGTATATAGAAGCAATTGGCCAAGGCACGCTACATATTAAGTGCGACCCTTTTGTACATCCAGGGTTGTCTTCACTCTGCCTAATCGCCTGCCTTCGTTCGAATCCTCCTTCAACCATGACGTCGATCACCAGAATGGAGGTCAACACGCTCGGCGTCGATGACATCAGTGCCGACCTTGGGCGCCTGTCGCCCAGGCTTGGGACCGAGTTCACACCCATGTCGTCGCCGAAGCTATCGCCGATGGGGAGCGATCCGCGATCGGATCCTTTCCATCTTCGTCGCGAATCGCGATCGCTATCGGATTCACGCCCGTTCCCGGCACAGACCAAGATTATCTGCACGATCGGGCCCGCCACCAATACCATCCCGATGTTGACTAGCTTGATCGAAGAAGGAATGAACTGTGCCAGGTGTGAATAGTACTATAAGGAATTGTTTGTTTGATAATTGCAACCAGATTGAACTTCTCGCATGGTACTCATGAATATCACGCTTCTGTGATTGCCAACGTCCGCAAAAGTGTATTGCCTACCAAGCGGTTGTGTTCAATAATGCTTGACACCAAAGGTTCCAAAACTTTTCGATGAAAGCTTTCACAAATAACCGTCTGCTGCAGGCCCTGAGATCCGAACTGGTAAAATGAAAGGCGGAGTCGAAGTCCAGCTTAAGCAAGGCCAACAGTTCCAATTAGTATGCGGAGATGAAATTGAAGGCATAAACTCGTTGTCTATCGCCTGAAACAACTCCGCTTATTTGCTCAAATAGGCGATAATTCCAAGTGCTTCATTCAGTATCCGAACCTTCCGAAGGTCCTTAAACCAGACAATCGGGTTCTGATAGATGATGGTCTGATCGAATTGACCGTCACTTCGGTTGATGGGTCGGTTGTGAACTGCACCGTTATCAATGATGGAAAGTTAGGCACTACAAAGGTTTGATTAATGATGTCAATCGTCTTTTCCTGCTGAGTATCTTCAGGGAGTGAATCTTCCAGGTGTGATTGTTGACCTTCCTGCGGTCACGCCAAAGGATGTCGCTGATATCGAATTCGGTATCCAGCAAGGTGTCGATTTCATTGCCGCATCGTTCGTAAGGAATGCAACATGTGTCGATACGATTCGCAAGATCCTTGGTAGCGCTGGAAGTGGCATCAAAATTATTTCCAAGATTGAGAACCAAGAAGGTGACGGAATGTTTTGCAAATTTGGGCGTTGTTTCACATGCTGTTTAGGCCTGGATAACTTCGATGAGATTTTAGCTGCCAGTGATGGTATCATGGTTGCTCGAGGAGACTTAGGTGTCGAGATTCCCATCGAACAGGTTTCTCTTGCTCAAAAAATGATGATTCGTAAATGCAATCTTGCAGGAAAATTCGTCAGTACGTTCACAGCGAATGTGTTTCGATCTATAGTTTCTAATTGTATTGTTCAGTCACTGCCACTCAAATGTTGGACTCGATGATCACCAACCCATCGCCAACGCGAGCCGAGGCCAGCGATGTCGCCAATGCTGTTTTTGATGGTACCGATTGTGTGATGTTATCTGGAGAAACAGCCAAGGGCCATGTAAGACTTATCGAATGTTGTCCATTGCTCCAATCTAAAATGTCATTTAGTACCCAATCCTTGCCGTCAGGGTAGTTGTCTGATTTGTTTCAAGAAATCTTGTTAATTTCTTGTTCGTGCAGATGATGGGTATGATTGTAAGAGAGGCGGAAGAAAACGTCGATCACGTTGAAACATTCAACGCAATCCGAAGTTCGGTCCCGAAACCTATTACGATTCCTGAAGCTATTTCGTCTTCTGCTGTGAAGACAGCATTAGATCTGAAAGCTTCGTTGCTAATTGTGCTGACTGATTCGGGCACCACGGGGAGGTTTGTTGCCAAATACCGCCCGAATGTCCCAGTTTTATGCATCACATCGAGTGAGCAAACGGCGCGACAAGCGTTGCTTTCACGAGGTTTGATGCCGCTGCTTGTTGGGTCCATGACAGGCAGCGAATCGTTGATTACAAGAGTAATGAATATCGCCAAGAAATTGGGAATGTGCGGCAAGGGCGACATTGTGGTTGCAACGGTGGGATCTCTGGAAGGCAAGCCCGGCACCACATCGCAATTAAAGGTTTTAACTGTTCTCTGATGCGATTTCAAATATTCTATCCAGCAGTTTCAGTAAATGATTATCAGTTAGATTTTTGTAAGGTTTGCTGAACGTTATCGGAATTCTGGTCTTTAATAACAAATCGACAATAACGGTGTCTCAACCGATAACGACTTTGCTATCTCCTACAAAGGTATACGTAGGAACTTCTAAGTTCAGTGGAGCTGGCCCTTTTCGAATTCGCCCCGAGATATCATAGTGAGAACCTTCAAACAAGTCAGCTGAAACACTGAATATTCAGAGACGTTGTTCTCACCGTGGCATGGGCAGAACCAAGCTTTATAATCGCCAGCATCAGAAATGGGGACACAGCCCAAATGGGTGCAAACACCAATAACAATTAGCCTATGATCTCTTTTACACAGCAATGAAGCAAGGACAACAGAAATACCATTCTGGTCGTTGCGTTCGTTCGGCGTCCTTTTCGGGATCTCGAAGAGCAGCAGAATCATCAGCTTGGGCGCGGCTAATGTCGCCTGCAGTTCTGTGCCGAATGAATACGGGTTTACCACGCCATTTGACCAAAGTCGTGGTTCCCTGAACACATCAGCGAAATTCTAACCAATGATTCCCGATATTCCACCTCTGGAATGGAATCAAGATTGACTTCAATCGATGCCAAAGCCAAAACATCAGCACTTGCACTCATACTGGCAATGAATTTCATCACAGTGACGCGGCCTAAACTGGCGAACAGAAATCTGAAAACCGCCATAGCTCAGTTATCAATGAACCAAAGTGAACAGTAATTCGAACCTGGCTCCACCGAGCGCCATGTAATTCATGGTGCGATTTGAAAGTGGCGCGCCCGATTCAAGCGCATCTTTCTTGGCCATCTCGAAGTTGGTATCACTGGAGCCATATGGGCGCATGGCAGACATGAAGCGGAGGCTGATCGCTTGCGGCCGGACGATACGGTGCAGGCATTTCGACAGAACCATGGCTTCGACGACGAAGGATCCAGAATGGCGCCCTCTATCAATGGAATCGGGTGGAAAAAAGACCGCCACTTAAAACAGTGAGATTTATGTCGTCACTCACTTCTCTGTAACCTTTCCTTGTTTACGCAATAAAGTTTTCCTGTTTGCTAAGTCCCGCAATTTTTGCTTTCAAATTGCATTTTCAGTTTCTGGACGCAACTTTTTGAAATCAGTTTTCGAACATGACGGAAGAGCAGAGGCCTCTTGATGTCATTCAAAATGAAGCTCCCGTCTCTGCATTTGATGCTGTTCTGTTAGCACAAGGCGCTGAAGCAGTATGGATTTCGCACTGTTAATTAGCCGTTTGAATGCTGATTTTATTGTAGCGTGTCTGGCAAGGCCGTTTTCAGGGTCAACCGGTCATCATCAAAGAACGTTTCGCCAAGCATTATCGGCACCCAGATCTCGATGTTAAACTGACCAGAAGGCGTACCAAAGCTGTAATCGTCGTTTTCATTTTGGTTGTCGAGTGCCAATACGGATTATAGGAAGCCAAATGCATAACGAAATGTCAAGATTTGGATGAGGTTTCTGTCCCGAAGGTTATCCATATCGATACACGATCAGCACGACTATTTATTGAATATATTGACGCCCCAACTGTAAAACAGCACTTGTTTTCATTAGCAAGCTCGAATGGTACTTATCTCATTGTCCAGATATTAGCTAGTTAAGAATTTCTGTTATAGGTGGTAGTGAAGCTTGTAAGCATGTTGCCATCCAACTTGGTAAAGCAGTCGCTTCCGTTCACAACGCCAATATTATACATGGCGATCTAACTACAAGTAACATCTTACGGTGTGATGACGGGAAATTGGTGAACAAAGATGCTCAAATCTATATTTTATTCATTTCAGTGCAGGTCTTGATAGATTTCGGACTGGGTTTTGGATCGACATTGGCTGAAGATAAAGCTGTCGATCTTTATGTTCTAGAACGTGCTATTCTCAGTACGCATTCAGATCTGACAGACATCGTAAGATGTCGCTTTCTATCTTGTTCTCTCGTTAGCTTATCGTGCCTTCTAGTTTGATGTAATTCTGCAGTCTTACGAAATGCGTAGTAATGATGCTGCAAGCGTTATGAAGAGATTCGAGGCCGGTATGTGTTACAATCAGCGATTGTCTCCTCATTGAATTCTGCTGCAGTTCGTATGCGAGGAAGGAAGCGTTGTATGATCGGTTAATTACATTGTATACAATGAAATTTTCACTTTTACTTTATCTTATACTACAATCTGCCGGGTGATTTTCTCGTTGAATTTTTCAAATTGTTCCATATGAAGCAAGAGAGAAATGCCCTTCGGCCCATCCATCCCATTCTTTAACGAGCTTCTCTTCGCCAGCCGCCCCAGCAATAACATGTAGAGGCATGAGATGCTCTTCGCGTGGATGTGCCTTTCTGGCATTCGGTGCCACTTTGTCCCAATTCTTCAACCTTTCGGCTGTTTCCTCGCTTGGTACTCTCATCAATGTCTCATCTAGCCAATCTTGGAACGATTTGGCCCATGGCTCCGGTTTCGAGTCGCTTTTCCCCTGGTTATGGTTCATGTTGTGCGTAGCCATGCCTGCCGTTGTCATCAATCAATGTCCCATTATGAAGCTGATAAAAGGCTATCGCACCAGATCCCAGAATAAATACGCCTTGAGAACGGAGCGGTGCTAAGATTTGCCCGACTTTCAAATGCAGATTAGCGTCAAGCGAGCGATGTAATGACAGTTGAACTACAGGAATACTGGCATCGGGCAAAAGCAGCATCAAAGGGATAAATACGCCATGATCAAGACCTCGGGACGCATTTCTTGAACATTTCACTCCAGCGTTTTCTGGGAACGATTCAATGATTAATAGGTTCGACTTGTTATAACGGTTACCAAGAAGGTTCTGCACTTTATCGGCCAGACTCGGAGAGAAGCGACACGGATACGTGTATTTGTATGTCTCAGCTGGAAATCCATAATAATCAAAAAATAGATCGGGTGGATCTTTCACGAGAATTTCCAAGTCTTCGTTTCCCTCCCAATGCGCGGATACAACAAGGATACTCGATGGATTACTTCGTCCAGCAAATTTCTTCTCGAAATATGCTGCGATTTTCTGAGAATATTGAACAAACCAGCCACGACACAGCTGATGCCAAATTACCTTAGCAGCTGGCGAAGTCGAGTCGAATCCTTTAGCGGGATTACCTTCGGGGACCGTCATGAGGAACAAGGGTCCGCCGCCATGCCCAACGAACAGAACCGGCTGCTTCTCTTCTGCCATAAGCGAATTCCGATTTCGATAACAAACCGATAAAGAACCACCCTGTAATGTATCGAAGTGGCTTCCTTCTTCAATCCATGAACAGGCGCCCTTGTGCAACGTTACGTTTTCGTGGCGTGGCACCCGATACTTTTGTATGGGCGAATTAATAGAGCAGATGGTTACTTAAGAGTTGTTTCTTTTATATGGGCATTAGGACAGTGATATCTAATAGGAGCTGGTCTACTATTAGGCTATAATCATCTGGGAAGCGAACTCTTTGCACAGCTGGCGAAGTTGGTTTGCGTCCCGCCGCTTTAAGCACTGATTTAAGCGATCGCGATGTGACGATTTCATGATTTCTTCAAACTGTTGCGTCACTGCTTCAGCTTTTAATGTGATTTCACGTGGAAGACCGGCCATCTAAGCAAACAACAAGCTAAGCGCTTGATCACGCTAACCCAAACTTCGACAACCTTAGCTATGTTAATACCGAATGACGCCGGGCAAACCCCTGGAATAAACTTATATAGGAATATAAGAGTCTGCGTCTCTCGATCTGGCTGAGACGCCATGTGGTACGCTGCGACATTCGGGTCGTCTTTGAACGTATCGGACAGCACATGATAATGTGTCGCGAACAGGGTTCGACATTTCACCTGAGGGGAGGTTAACAAAACAGCGAGCCATAAAGTATTTACTTGATGGCTGAGGTGGTGAGCAACAGCATATGCGATTGCCGTTCCGTCAAAGGTTGACGTTCCTGGGCAGGTATTAGATGCACCGAATGGGGTCGATGCGAGCTAGAGTACCTCGTCCGAGCTCGTCTAAAATAACGAGTGAATGGCGAGTCGCGTGACGCAGAATGGTAGACGTTTCTTCTAATTCCACGAAGAAAGTTGATTGACCAGATAGGATACGATCACAGGCTCCAACACTAACGATGATGTCAGTGCTGCAAATAGCAAAAGTGACAAAAATGGAATGAAAACAAATTCGCCAGAAGCCAAGGTGTGAAAACTGACCGGGTGAAAATTCGATCAACAGGTGTCAATCGGCACGATTCGGCTGGAACGTAACAGCCGAGCTGAGCCAATATGACGCAGAGACATGTCTGGCGCAACAATGTGCTCTTTCCTCCCATATTGGGACCCTTTTCACGAAACTCAGCGCGAGTTTAATGTTGTGAAGGCGCAGAATCATTACAGTAACCAGAAGAAATGAGGCCGGGTTTTCATCAGTTGAGATGAAGGTGTCGTTCGGAATAAACGATATCGACGCCGATTCTAATGAAGGATGACGGGCACCGCGAAGTTCTAGCAATGACTGATTCTCGCTCCTACAAGAAGCATTTAGGAAAATATTCTTAAGCTTCATAAAGCAGCTACCTCTCCACAAATTCGGGCCTTGCCATGGGCTCTCCTAACAAAAAAATCAATACCATGAAAAAACCTCCGAAAGTTGACAGACCATTGGCAGCTTCACTTGTAAGGGCCAGCGCGCAGAGACTATCCAGGTCTGCCAATGCCGACACCGCCGCATTCCACAGCGAATGGTGCTTGCAGAATTCGGTGAAAATTCGACGCATCGTGGACGACAGCGCCGCCGATTTCTTCGTGCAGATTTCAGTACCGCACCGAAGGAAGGGCGCCCAGGGTACAGCACGACATACCTTCTCATTGGCTCTCTCCAGATCATAGATACAGGAACGGATCTCGGAGGTGTAAAACCGAACAAAACCTTTCCGTTGTGACACCTTGCGAAGAGTAACTTCAATGCCAACAAACAACATTGATGCTCACCTTTTCGTATCGATCGGACATATGGCCAAGTCGTTTAATCGCGTGTTCAGGGACTTCTAACTGATAACGCTCAGCGTTTTTATGAACGAACCTGCAATTCCGTCACAATGAGAGCGCGGGACTGCAATGGCCGGAAACCTACTCGACGTTACGTTCATTCAAAGCTTTTCTTTCTGCAACCAAGATGTTCTTCAGCTCGCCTTCGACTCGTTCAATTTCGTTCTGGGCATCGTCGTATTCTACGTCGATTCCAGGCGCGGGTACGATAATTCCGTCGCGTCGGGCTGCCTAATAAACCAAAATATAAACATCAACTGCCGGAAATTTTAAGCATGAGCCAAGTCAGTACTGAATTATTGCGAGTACATCTTCGACAAAAAATGTGACGATCTTCAATTTTTCTTCTACTCGAAAAAAACAGACCTCGACATCGAAAGCGTTATCAAGATACTCCAAAGCGGGCCTCAAATCAGGGAAGACTTCCCCCAGAGTTGTTAGACGATGTAAGAGATCGGCGCTGAAGCTGAACTCTCCGTTTTCCAACCACGATGAAGCTCTGCGAAATCCGTCGACAATATCCAGAAACATGTTCAATCGGGCCGCTGTCACATTCTCATACATGACTGCCTGTACAGCCGCTCAATACAGAACCAGAACAGGACCATCACGACGTACTTTGGAGTCACGCCCGCACGAGTATGCATGAATTCGCGAAAGCATTCTACCCAGATCCGGCAATTTCTTTAAATTCGTGCGCAATCGTTCTCTATAACATAGATCAGCAGGAAACAGCCAAATATAGAAACACAGAATCATAGGAAATTTCATCAAATGCCAAGAACGCTCAAGATGCAAAAACATTCCGACCTGGTATCGATATCCTGAATCAAGTTCTCGACCGCATCGAGACGCTCATTGATGTCATGCGGGCGAACCAGCGGCCGGATGATCCATCTAAACGGACGAATTAAGTACGGCCAAGCGCACACAGGCCGCGAAGTGGCTGCTGACTGACTCGCGCAGACGGCGATGACCGAATGGAGTGACGCAGTGATCGATGTACTCGAGCAACGAACCCTGCAGGCCGCCCTCCGAGTTCTGCACAATCTAACACAAAAACCCCGTTTTCAGAACAATGAATCGACAAACTGGGCCAGTACCGACCTCGAGGTTGGCTATCGTTTGGCCGTCCAGAGCCAGGAACGAATTGGTATCGGAATCGTTCGGATCGTACTGGACAAACGTGCCGATTTTGACAAGTTCCTCGTCCAGTAGGCATCGTTTCAAATACTGCACGACCTGGCCGAATGCGGCGACTGCCAGCTGGCCCATATCGCCGAATACCGACGGCATCTCGTCCGGGAAATAATCCCGAATTGATAACTGATATGCATTCAAATTTGAAAATCAAACCAACGTTTGAAGAAATCGAAGAGAAAAACTCAGCGATACGAAGAATAAAATTACGTGAAGGGACACTCAGAAACATACCATGGTGTAGTCATGATCCCACGGAGAGGGTAACGAATTTCGTGACACCGACATGGGCACGTCCTTCTTCAATATGGAATGCGTCATTGATTGCAAGCCGTTGGCCGGGACCACGATCTCGGACGGCGCCACGCATGCCAGCAGCGTTCGGAAACGGGTCCGTTGCGGATCATCGGTAAACTACACCACGTCGTCAATTCCAGATCCGCGATCGAGATTCGTCGCTAGTGGGACAAAGGCGTCCGGACCTGGCCAATGTGGAAGCGCGCCGTGGCGGTGTCGCAGAAACAGACGCCGTACTCGTTGCCGCCCTCTGATTCGGTCAACGACAGCAGGAACGAGGCCTTCGGCGACCCGATCAGCTCGTTATCAGTTAAGGTCCCCTTCGTTAGGACCGAGCACAGCTCACGATTAACAACCTGAGTACCGATATCAGAACAGTCATGAAAAGCAGAAAATGTGACAATAAATCGAACTTTCGATTTCGATCCCGTCGTTGAGTTGCGCTCTTTCAGATCATTCGGAGTCTCAACCTGTTCGACCCGAGCGATTTTGAATCCGAGTTGAACCAATCGTTCGGCGTACTTGCCGAACGACCGTTCCGGAAATCCGACATGTGGACGATCACCTTTCATCATCAGCAGGTTCAGATGCTGATTCCTATTAGTCATTTTCAGAATCGGGAGATCCAACGGGCAGCATGAAACAGCAGACGGACCCGATCAGGGCGTCGGAGTCGAATAGCTCGTAGAATTTGCCCATCTTGAAGAACAGCACCATGTCGTAATGATCCTTCTTAATCTCCCAGTATTGGCGTTGTGCCTATCGAACGCAACAATCAGACGGACCGGAACAGCAATTTAAACATCAAGAAAATATGACAACGAAAATGAAATGAATTTACAGGGGTCATCTTGGCCAATATTGAGGAGGGAATAGAGATCGTGGTCGGATCATAATCGGGATGGTCGCGGTGCCGTCCCTTCGAATCGCGCGGGTTCGCCTGCCAATCGGGCAGGTTTCCCTGGCCAGACACGGTCCTGGACGCTCGCGGCGCGGTTGTCGATCGGCATCCAGGGATCGAGTCGATGTCGGCAACGGTCCCGACAGAGAACGCCATGGAGTCGAGATTGATGGCGGGCGCCGCCGCTCGCAGCCGCTTCGGCGTTGATTCCGGCACGACGACGCCGTCGCCGTCGTTATCGTCATCATCGCTTTCCGCTATCCGACGGATCGTTCGTTTTTGGGTGGGTTTCGGGCTGGGCGATGGCAGCATAACTTTTGATGGCGTTGCCTTGGGAACGACATCGAATTTCGGTTGTTCAGCGACCTTTTTGGGGGTCGAAACATCAGACGCCGCTCGAACCTGAAGTGAGAATTGAGCTTCTTATGAATAAAGGCGAAAACCAAATGTTGGGCGACATTTTCTTTGGCAGAGCCGCCGTTATTGGCGCTGGCGCTGCTGGGCCGATCATAGCGGGCTCCTCGGCCAGACGGCGAGAAGAACGAGAACAGGGTTGGGGTGCCAGTCGGCGTCGGACGACTGGCCTTCTTTTTGGCCGACATCTAGACGACAACCACCTTTAGACACACAACGTCCAATATGACAAAAAAATGTTTAATGGGATTTCAGCATGGAGGCGCTCACCTGCACTGCACATGGTACGCACATTTTGTGAAAAAATACTACATTTTGTTTTCAAAAAAAGGTTTCCAAATTTATTCTAAAATCATCCTCTACGCTGCTTCGAGTTTGTTATCACGATGTGACAGCTGAATTGCAATGCAAATACGCACCGAGCTGCTTTTGTTATGGATTCAGCTGGGATCCGATCGTGGCAGTATCGTTCTGTCTATCGTGGGTACCGAAACAGGTCCAAATGGTACCCACGTTAGATGAATGTTACGAGACGCTCCTGGAGCAGCGATTGCTGCAATGTCTAGAGGTGATCAAAGCCGGTGCATTTCGCCATATTAAAGAGCAGGCCCGACTTGATGCCGTATTACAAGTTCTAGATCGCATTCGTATCGTCTATGTATGCATACACCATCTCTCTACTTTCCGCCAATCAACTTAATAAAGGCATCCGCAGGCGTTCTCTGAATATGACTTCAGTTCGATCTCGTTTGAAGTTATGCCTGCCGCCAACTACCAAGAAACTAGTCTAATGAAGAACAGTAACTTGCTCCGAGAAAATCGTCTTAAAAGAGCTCTGACAATTGCGCAGGAATGTCTCGAAAGACGATCGTTAAACCGGTCATCATAACCGTAACTGAACTTTTCCCATTTTTGTATTTGAGCTCCATTTGATGGTTACAAACAGATTACGGAAAGATGGAACGAACTGGCTCAAGCACGATCTCTTCGAGCTGACACGAGCAGCTGTTTAGCTTATACAGGTGGCAGATTAGGCCTAACACTTCCAGTTTTAACAGATCCAGAAATGGTAGTTTTACCCGCTACGAATTCTCTCCAATGCTGATTGTATTCAGGATATCGTTGAGCAACGCCATCAGGCACCTTTCCAAGACTATACAAACGTTCTCGATGCTATCGACTATGTGAAGGCGCCCAACCAAGACCAGCCAGTCAAGCTGTGTTGGATGACCATGACCTGTCCATCACTATTTCAAGGTGAATATCGCAGACAGATGGAGTTACACGCCGATACGACAAAAATCACAGAGTTTGGAAGAGTTCGGAACCATCCTTCATCAGATCCTTGCAAGTATTAACTATGCCTCTGGTTCAGATATATTTGGAAGACATTAGCAGATGTCTTGGGATCCCATCCGAATATCCAGAATTATTCTTCGTCTTGCTGCCAGATTCGTTCCGCTGCTATGGCTCCGTCTACCAACCACCTCCAGAAGCTGATGGAAACTGATTGCCAAAAATAAGGATGACTTACAGAACCCTAAAACCCTAAACCCTTGTTGACCCCTTTCAATGAGCTTTCTCTCCGGACTGCGTCAGATCTGTGATCGTCTCAATTGCCGGCCTGCACGATGAAAGTGGCGGCGCTGGTCTCGGGCGGTAAGGACTCTGTTTTCGCCATGATCGAATGTGTTCGTAACGGGCATGAGATCGTCTGCTTGGGCAACCTGCATCCCGAAGACCAACAGATCCATGAACTGGATAGCTATTGCTTTCAGACGGTCGGGCATAATGTCGTTCCAGCTCTCTCCGAATGTATGGATTTGCCTATGTATAGACGTCCCATACAAGGCACTGCCGTTTGTCAATCGCTCGATTATGATCGTCACGACGACGATGAAGTCGAAGATCTGTTCCTGCTATTGTCCGAAGTGAAAACCAAACATCCCGATGTTGAGGCGGTTTGCACCGGGGCTATCTTGTCCAGCTACCAAAAACATCGAGTTGAACATGTCTGTAATAGACTCGGGCTGATATCGCTCTCCTTTCTATGGCAGCGGGATCAGAAGGCGTTATACGACGAGATGATCGTAAGCGAGTTTGTTTACTTTTCTTCAAGAAATTCATCAAATCTTTCCACAGACGAGCGGCATCGTGGCCGTCTTGATCAAGACTGCCTGCCAAGGGCTCTCACCACTCGAACATATCGGCCGCGATCTGCAATCAATGCGGGCGATCTTATTCGAGCTGGCTGATCAAAGCGGCTGCAATCCTTGTGGAGAAGGTGGCGAATACGAATCCTTGGTCATCGACTGTCCTTTGTTCAAGCGCCATATCGTCCTGGATGAGTGTACGATTGATGGTGACGAGATCGAGAATCCGATCGCCCCGGTTGGTCATCTGCGCGTCCTGTCGTACCATACGGAAGCGAAATCTGCAGATGAACTTGAAGCGTTGAGGCTGTTCACGCTGAAACAATGGAGGGCGTCGAATGCCAAAGACCCTGTCAAACTGCAAGGCGAATGCTCTGGCGAATCCGATAACGATTCTGATGTTCGTGAAAACCAATAGATTTATAGAGAAGTAAACCTTTACTGTTATTCACTACCGACACCAAAGCGTCGATCGGATTATGGTTCCGAAGCAATAAGAAATGCAGAGATTAGAACCAGAAATTGCAATAAATCAGTCTTGTCATTCTTTTCAAAACGTTGCCATCTTTCAGGACAGAAAAATTCCACAATGAAAAAAGCTAAACAGCAGATAAATGGGTGCAAAGCTTGCAGAATGGTAAGTTGTTTGCAGGAAACCTGTGAAACAGATCGCAAACAAACAGTATGAATGGCGCGAATTCGCTCCAAAAACGATCGGTGTATCTACGCTCAACGAATTGAATCGAGCGATATCGCCCGCCTGATTCATCCAGGAAACCATCCCAACATGTTTTATCACGATAACAGACGACTACATAGGTAGTGCTTCGACTGCCAGTGGTTCAGTATTATATATGGTCAGGCAAAGAATAAACGAGCTGGGTTAAACGGACCGTCAAACCAAAATACGTATATGAATAATCTCAACATTTGAAGTTGAATTGCAGGAACGTTCGACCTGTGGTGAGGACCCTTCGTTCACGTGTGGCCCGAAGTTCACCTTCGGTGTTGCTTCGAAACATCTTCATGATTTGTTCATTCGCATTTTGCAGTATATCGTCAGATATAAGTTCAAACGAGCCGGGATGTCGTCCAAGATTGAATCTCGATTGACCGAGGAGGATCGCGAATTCTCTAAGCAGAAGGGCATACCAGAAAATGATCGCTATGGTCAGGATCTTCTAACAATGGTCAACGTTATTGTGCCAGGGTTAGCCTTCCATGGCGCTTTTCTGATATTTCTAACTTAGACGCTATTAGGTATGCTCAGAAGATTGATCTGGATCTACCACGAAGCGAGATCGTTAACAGCATCAAGAAAGAACTGAAACTGGCAGGTATCAGCGACAGGTAGCCCTGATACGAACAATCAGTTTTGATCACTTACATTTTTGAAAGCTTGAGTAAAAACGATATTGGCAAGACTTTGGAAAAGTATAAGAACGCCACACCCAATCAAGAATACCTCGAGAAGCTTCGCCCGCCTCCGTCGATCAACTACAATTTGCATCCGGTAGACGAAGCAGCGCCCGAAGAGGACAACGAAGACGAGGTCATCAACGAAGACGAGATCAACGACCCCGATTACTTTCCAGGCATGGAGGAGAGCGAACCAATCGACACGACCGAGGCTATCCCGGGACAAGAACCTGGAGAATATCCAGGAGATGAACTCCCCGATATTCCGCCCTTAAGAACAAGTAAGAATGACTGATGTACCCATCCTTCTCTTTCTCGTCATTTTGTTGAGGGGCTATGTAACATTAGTACATTACATCTCTTATAAAACCCTTTTTTTTTCAAAATTTATTCAATAAATTCGACTTGTCTGCATTGCCATTTGAGCCCAGATTAGAATCTCCGTGAAGTGTGATCGGGCCATAGGGGGAACCTGCACCTACAGTAGAGCATCTCTTACCAATCCGGCTGCATTTTGTCATGGTCTCAGCAATAAGGGACCCGTTCGATGCCGCCTGGGTAATTAATCTATCAGCTTTGTTTGTTAATATGTATCAATACTTCAATCTAGCTGGAGGCGATGCCAGTTCCGGCTCAGCATTGGCTCCTGAATGTTGCCACCACCGTGACGCAGACACTCGAAGCCGATGCTGCATATTGGAGGTCCATTCGAGACATCCTCGCGAAGGCAAATGCTGCCCCTGCGAGCGTCGTCGAAGGGGCCGTGCTCAGCAATGAGGGCGTTGCTTCGCTGATTGTTCCAGACCCATCAGAGCCGGGATCGTCTGAAACCATCCTAAATGGGTCCACAACAAATGACTCTGAGGCGTTTCCGGCGGATTCGGTGGTCAACCAGAGCGGATTGGAATCAACTAGAGAGGAGCAGGAATTGAACCGGATGGAAAGCGCAGTTCAGACGCTTAATTATTTAACGTTGGACAGACCAAGATTTAGGCGCGAGAAGCTTGGAGCTGGAAAGAAATGTGTTGTTAGTCTCGGCTGCTCTGCTAATGTCGTCAGCAAAGCGCGAGCGCAAACGTCGCCATCAATGGCCATGTTGATGAAAGAGGCATCCCAGCGACGATCGGCACGAAGAAGTATCACTTCCGGGAAAGAAGGCGAAGTTGAAAAAGCTGCCTCAGAGAGAGAAGACGAAGTTCAAAAAGGTGTCTTACGAGAGAGAGAAGGTGAAGCTGAAAGCGCTCCAGCGCCCGCAGTAGTATCCGATATTAGCAGTGATCGAAACTCTGAACAAAATCTCTCTGGAGATGAAAATTTATTGACTGAGACACCTATCGAGATTCAAATCGAACAGCGAGAACCCGGAATGGAGAAAAAAACAGAAACCCCAGAAGGACAATCAAAAATTCTGAACGAATTGCTCGAATGCAGTCATGGCGAATCGTCAGCGGCTGTCCTGCCGAAGGCCCGCGTTTCTGGCGAGCAGCCTGATCAAGACATCGTCAGAGAAGAGCCAGCCGCCTGCCTTCATTGCAGCTGCGTCTGCTTCCGGGACAATCCCTATAGAAAAGGTCGATGCTCTAATTGCTTCCATAAACACGAATAGACCATTTGAAGTTTCCACAAAATCGGAATCACAGTCGGAGCTTTGGCAAGCTGTGATGGCTGCGCGTCGCAGCGTCATGTGAGATCCCTTACAAATCTCATCCCATCTGAAGTTCTTTCTTTCGCAAGTAAACGAGAAATTTTTGAATCAGAAGGCGCCAGCAGCGGAGGACTGGGTTTGTTTCTCGGCGCCACGGCGTGCTCGTATTTGCAATCGTCTGCAGCCCGTTCGCTGCAGCAGCAGCCAGACGGCGTCGCTCCCGGCCCGACCATGGACGACGACCTACTGCGAATGTCGCAGGACGTTCGGCATCTGGCTCCCGCCCCGATACCGGCCCGGGTTCGTAGCCGAGACATCCCTCCTGTGCCTCAGTTCTCCAATGATCTAGACACGTATATCCATAGTCGTTTTAATTTCTGATGGTAATTGGTTTCTGTTTTTCAGGCAGATATTGAAACAAATCGAGAAGAAACCGCGCCTGCAATCCGGATTCATAAAAGAATGGACGCCGCCGTCTCTCAGCCGGCTTTTGAAATTGGCTCCTCCTAGAAGCAGACACGATTCTCCTCGTGCATCGTTAGGAAGAGAGTCGGTGATCTGATAGGGCGTGGCTTTATTTATTGATTGTTTTTGCAGGCGGTTAATCAGCAGTCTTTCAGAGAGATCGAATGCGATATTGAGGAATTCGACCAATCGCCAGGCGAAGAGTTCTGATTGTTCGAAACCGCCATTCTCTCCTAGCTCCAAGATATCGCCCCCCAGATGCCCCATAAGACTCTCAGAATCGGTCCAGTTTCGACCAAAGAATCTGATGCAGACCTCACTCAATAATTGTAATGGACCCAGCGCCTGTTCAACAACTGTCGTTTAGATATCACTTAAGTAATCCATGAATATTTATTGAATACATCAGCAAAGGCATCTTTATCACTTGCTGTGGTTTTGTCGCTTTTGATTAATCGGCAAAAGGCTCTGAAAAGCAAGTTTTAAAAGGACTCCTCAAGTCGTGAAAGGAATCGCTTTTAAAAAGATCAGTTATTTGGACATCAGAATCTAAACATCTCTCGTCAAATGTGACATCAGAAAGCTGGGTTTAGAAGCAGTTTGAATCCTCATCGTCCAAATAAAGTGCGCTTTGAGCGGGGATTGAACCCAAGACCTGCCCAAGCCATGGCCTGGCTTCAGCAGATTCGTCCATCCGGCCACTTCAAACTATCTCCTATTGCCGCATCAGCATACCAACGAAATCCATCCTACAGGGCAGTCCTGTTGGCGTCAATTTGGTTCTCCATATCGATCGTATTGAAAGCAGCTGTTGCAATGGGGGCTTAAACAACGCTAGCCAGTAGTGATAGGTCGTGAACACATTTCAAGATGGTTTCGATTGTCGATGATTTATCGGCCCACCAACATCAATTGATCGAATCTGCAGCTAAGCAGGATATTTTACATTCGGAGAACGACCCCGATCTCGGACCGGCCACTTTGGCAGGGGATGGGGAACTGGCAGCTGCAACAGGGATATCACAGCTTTCAAAGCCAAATTTCAAAGGATGATACTCGAAATGATCTGAGAGGTTTTTGTGACGAGAAATAACAAGAAAGACTGTAAAGAGATCGAATCTATATTGATTACAAAGGAGGCAATTGCTTAGGTAATCGGCAATTATTATGTAAATTTATTTGAAAACTCAACCCCAATGCATAAGATCGTCAACTTTTAAGTTGCGGTCATCAACGCGAAAGGGGACTGGGACTTCGTCCAGCGCATCGGCGCCAATTTGCTCAATTTGCCCGTTGCCGGCCTAATTTTCGCGTCAGTTTCACGATCAGAAGAAGGATTTAAATGCAACCTGCAATTCTTGCATTGCTCTCTGAGATAGCGACATAACTTTGAATGCATTTTCAGTTGGAACCGTATCAGTTGGAACCGTAGGGTCAACAATTATTCCAACAAGTGAACTTTCATCTTTCTGGAAAGAATAAAACTCGCGTATGTCAATAGAAGACATATCCTAATCAAATTAGCACACGACAGACACAATGATAATGGTACAATACCGTGAACAGATGCGTTTGAATCCATCCAAACTTTTTCAGATTATAACTTGCGATATAATTCTGATACCATTGCTCCGGAACTCCAGAGTTTGGAGGCAGGAAGAGCTACACACTCGATTCAGTGAGAGAGAAACAGGATATTATTCCCATACTCGCGTAACAGTGTGATTGCCATCTGGGTCAGTACCGCCAAAAAGAATCCCACGACTAATTAAATGATTCTCAGTGTTGTCCTGAACACCCGGATTGCTGAAAGGTCCCGTTAGCTGACAATCTGAAGCATTTCCCATCGGATACCTTAGAAATGTTTCAACTAGCTTTGTGATAGTTCGACCGTTGAGTGTCTGACCCTTAACGAAGCTCTTGGGATCCACAGCGCTGCTTTTCACTAAGCTAGCGGCTTTCTTGGTTGCGGAGCTCTGCTCAGGCAGCAATGATCGGTTGCTTGTGCATTTTCCAGAAGCTAGTTCTCGATCCGCAGCGCTGCTTTTCAAAATGCTAGCGGCTTTGTTTTTAACTGAGCTCTTCTCAGGCTGTAATGATCGACTCTCTATGATTTTCTCGTCAGCTGGCTCTCGCTTCTGAGAACGCCGAGATGAAAGATTTTTGAAAAATGAATCGACGGCCCTCGGAACCACAGTTTCAGCAACCAAAGGTTGATTAACCGGATTTGATACTGTCCTGGTTGGCTCAATATTCGTGGAAAGCAATGGCTTACTCCCCGTAAAGACACTCTCTACAGGGGGTGCTATTTTTTTAGCCAACATCTTCTTGGGAGCCGGTTTCGTGATGGCAGGCTCAGACTCTTGCACACCTGATGCCAGATCAAATTCATCAGTTTGAATACTTTCGTTTGTTGGTTCGGTGGAGATAGAATTGATATAAGCTGAAAGAACCTCTTGCGCAATAACGCGTTTGTCCATAGACATTGTTCGAGAACTGTAACTGGCTTCAACATTTGAGAAGAATGCGTTGAGCTGCTGCAAAGCGTTTCGCTCGAGAATCAGCGATCTGGAAACGGGAACCCGTTGTTGTTGATGAGCGCGATGATCAACAAGCTTGATTTGCAAGCGCTCGTCAGAGAAGCAGTGCTCAGCATGCTCGACACGATACGAACTGCTGGAATGCTTTTGTAAAGCATCATTAGGGGTGGCGCAGTCCTGACAACGTATTAGATGTAAGCTGTGCAGTACAGTTCATCAAGCTTCTAGACCTGGCATCCTTTGAAATATCCATCTGCGGCTATAGAAAAGACGTGGGGTTTGCCGCTGTCGAAAGGAGTAACAATGCACAGACATGGCCTTTGACTGACATGATCAAGTCCAAATTTCTGGTAGAATTCGAAACATGACAGTGAGCAGTCCTAAAGCTAGTCAATACATTTCTGGGCTTGTAGCCGATATACCAACCGCGGGGGCCTTGCGAATCCATCCCAAAACCACCAAGTTTGATCTGTTCGTTCTTATGTAATCATCTAAAGTATTAGGTTGCGCTGGAAGGTAGAGCTGGAAACCGATATCAATGGTTCGCAAAAAAACACGAAGATGTCACACCTGCGTAATGACGAAATGGCTATCAGATTCCATGTTACCAAGAAGATAGCCAACAGTATCGTTATCCGTAATCTTCCTATAAAACCCAGTTTTAACTAATCCATTCGGAGCAACGATAATGCGATTTAGATACCTTGCAAATGTATGAGGTAGATCAAAAGGGAAGATTAACTCAATAACAGGATCAATACTGGGGGAAGGAAAACTTAAAGAGACTGAAGGCTGAAAGTCGTCAGTTTCATCCATAATAGAATCAATACTGGGAGAAGGAAAACGTAAAGAGACTGAAGGCTGAAAGTCGTCAATTTCATCCATAATAGAATCAATACAGGGAGAAGGAAAACGTAAAGAGACTGAGTCAACACTAGAAGAAGGCTGAAAGTCGTCAGTTTCATCCATATCAGAAGCAGGAGATTCTATTGGACGTGATCTTTCAAAAGCATCCGGAACGTTTTCACCTTTTAAACTTGCTTCAACATTGCCCGTTAGAATTTGTTCGCCAGCTTCACCAATCAAGCCTTGGCCTATTTCACTAGAGTCTGAAGCAATTTCTGTTCTAGATGACTGTTGGATATCACTTAACATTTCTTCGAAAACAGGCTTTTCTTGAACTTTGAAATCAGGGACTTGTTCGACGGCGTCAACAACGAGGAAATCCCCCACTTCATCAAAATTCTCTGCTCTTTGAAGCCCATCTTGAATTCTGCGATCATGGACTTGAACAACTGAGTCGACACCGGAGCCTTCCTCAGCTTCCTCAACATCGTTAGAATAAGAAACAGAGCTTCCCTCCAGTGGTGATTGTTCGATGACATCAAGAACCTGTGCTTGTAGGGTGTCCTGTCTTTGAGACCATCCTTGGACTTCGTAATCAGAGAATTCGTCAGCTGCGTCATGAAAGGACTCTTCCTCAACCTCACTGGAATGCGAAGCGGAATTTTCTTCCCGTGACGATTGTTCGGTAGCACCAACAATCTCCACACGTTCAAATCGCTTCTCATCGTTAAGTGACGGAATTGGTTCGATTGCGGGCCTATCCTTCAAAGAATCGGTGCCATTGTGATGCGATTCATCGTCAGAAACAGCAACGTAGTGGGAAGTTAAAAAAGGTCCAAGCCAATCAGGATTCTCATCCGCAGTAGTATTCTTGGAAGACTCACTGACAGTATACGATTTCATCACATGACTTGACAAATCCTGAGCAGAGCGGTCCTCAGTAATAGAATCATCAACAATGAGTCCAGAAACATCCTGAGCACAGCTATCAACAGCAGCAGAGGTTGTCGCCAAACCACTTCTGACGATCTAGAAAGATAATAAACATAATAGTAGCGAGAAGATCCATACAGCTGACCTTCTGATTCCGGTTGGAATGATGACTACGGTTCTTTCCAGTCCTCTTCATAGCGTTATGATTGGCGACTGAGACCTGAGGAGGCTTCAATTTAGTCAGCTGCCGCTCAATCAAATGTAGTTGAGATTCGAGCTGCTGCTTCAGCCTGTTTAATGAGGCCTCTTTCCCACGTTCGACTTTCTTAGACTTTGTCAACCAATCTTTGACCAAGGTTGCCGAACGAGAAGCTTCCAGCTTGTTATTGATTCCCGAAATCTGACTTTTGAGCTCATTGGCTCGGGTTTCCAAAACACCGATTTCCTTGTGTATCGAAACGGACGCATTTTCGAGGCAATCAGCGACTATTACGCTGATATCGTCTATCGAATCGTCCACAGAATCCTCAGGCGAAATGGAATTTACAGTTGCCGCGGTGTGCACGTCGCTCATAGCATTGATAGTAGGGGATTTTTGAGGAGTTTCAGCATTATCATTAATGGCATTATTTACGGTAACATCGTCAACGGAACTGGAAGGGGCTTTAAGCACATCATTCACAGCATTGTCAGCAGGGTCTTGAACAATTTCAGTGTTGCCACGCACGGCGAGATTTATGGCAACAACGTCTGTAAGATCCTGCATTGACTCCAGAGCGGAGCTGGGATTTGAAGTAGAGGCTTTGTGCACGCCGCTCATAGCACTGGAATCCTGAGAAACCTCCGCATTATCATCAATTGCTGTATTTACGGCAGCAGCGTCTGTCAGGTTGTCCGTAGCAGCCGGAGCGGAGCTGAGATTAACATAAAAGGCCTTGTGCATATCATCCAATAATTCGTCAGAAGGAGAATCTTGGGAAATTTTGTTCTTATCATCCAAGACATCAGGTACAGAAAAAGCTCGAGCCATTCGATTTGGGGCATCATCATCTGCCCAGGTAACACGTTTCTTGGTTTTAGAAGTAGATGGGGCATCTAGAGATTTGGTCTTTTGCGACGAATTACTTCTGACGCCAGAAAACGAGGCATTTTCAGCGGTGCGGTAATCAACAACTTTGCATTCCAATGTTCTACTCGTAGCATAACGTTGAGCAGCCTGGTATTCTGAAACGTTGTGATCAACCGAATGCTTGTGCGAAACATTAAACGGCAACTTGCATATCTACGTCAAGGTCAGATTGCCAGAGCTTTACAAGGATATTAAGTCAAACCATGCAATTCTTCAACCCCTCTTCAGTCAGTGAAAAACACTGGACATCACGATGTTTAGGATCAAGAGCAAAGCCAAAAAATGAGCTCCGCGATTTCTGGAATTCATACTGTCTATGAAGATCACTATGTGACCAGGCACACCCCTAAGCAAAATTGAATAAAAAAATACTGCACGGTTACTGAAGTAATATAATAACATTGTCGACTTTACGGACCCATCCGAGAACGGATAGCTTGCGAGTTTTCGCGTAATTAAGAGTACCAAAACTGGAAACCTGGTTTGAATTATGTTTTGCAGATTGTGGGGGAAGGTATAGCTTGAAAGAAAGAAATCAGCAACAGCGCGACGGGCAGAACCCAGTAGGATACCTCGCTGATAACATAGCGCCCGTCAGATTGCATTTTACCAAGAAGATACCCAATGGTCTGATAATCATGTTCGTCAACAACACTGGCGAAAGTTGAGTTGACTTCAAGGTGCCGCGATGGTATAAATACCTAAAAAACGCCCGCAGTGAGCTACATGGAACCACGATTTCGCGGGAATCGGTCAGTTTCGTTTGCAGATTTCGACCAATGAGACAATGATTGGCATAGTGATAAAGATCCGTATCATCGGGATGCTTGTGATAAGAGCCACCAAAATCCTTTTTGCAAACCTGTCCCACAATATACAACTGAAGTTTAAACAGCAAAAAAAGGCAAACCTGGCAGGTTTGCAATCCCTTTCTAGTTAGAGCGAAAACCCGGTTCTTGGTGGATTTACGATCAACAAGGATACCAATAGCGGCGCTTTCTAATTTCTGGAATTCATACTGAATATGAATATCATCCCAAGAGGGGAAACAATCCTAAGACTCGTTGATCAAAATGGATTGCTCAAACAGGAATTGAATTAACCCCAGAAGAATCGACGCGAATCCATCCCAAGATGACCCGGTTCATACTGTTTGAGTAATCAAGCGATTCCACATTTATCACTCCATTTTCACCAAATACCGCAGACTGAGGAGGGATGTATAACTACAGATGGACGTCAGTAAATCGAGAAGTGAACTGGTTACCATACTTCACTGATGACATGTTGACCGTGAGAGTTTCGCTCCCGATCACCAACCAGATACCCAATGGTATCAAAGTCATCGCAGTCGTTAATTGCCCTTTGCAACTTTCAGCAACTTACAACAGCAAGTTGAGATAATACTTCAAGAATGTATGTGCTAGATCAAATGGACAAAACACTTCATTGACCCGATCAACTTGATATATGAATGCAGACTTCCTTAAGGCCGGTGTCTCCAAAAGCTTTGATTTGTTCTTTGACAACTGGCCTGCATCATCCGATGTTTCTTGGTAAGGAAACTCTTCAATATTTTCAACAGCGGCAGACTTCTTCATATCAGAAGAATCCAAAAATGGTGATGTTTCTTTTGGCGATTGCGATACGTCATGTTTCATCTCTTTCATAGGAAATTCTCCTGTAACCGCATCAGCCGCATGCTTCGCAACGGAGGCATTCTTGTCGAGAGCTGTCTTATGAATGGATGACTTTTCCGTCAGAGGTTGCTGTGTTTCATTCAGTACTTCTTCCTTTGAAAGCTCCTCCTTTGGAAATTTCTCCGCAAAATCTTGAGAGGAGAGATCATCATCAGGTGCCGAAATTGAAAATTTGGAAAAGAAACGTTCGTTGATATTTTCGGCAGCATCAGCAGTAAATGTGACGTCAACGGGTTTCATAGGCGGCGTTCTCGCCGTTTTGACAGCATGAATTGGATGTTGCAAAGCAGCATTATTCTGAACCATTTTTCCATTGGATTTCTTAGCGAGATCGCCAACAGGAGCCTGTTGGACCTCAGAATATCCGACTTCATTCTTTTTTCGCAATGTAACATTCCCAGCTCTCGATGACTGACTGACAGACAGATTAACTGGACCTGGTACTTGTCTGTCATATTGACGGAGCGTGTCCCAATCCGAAGGACCACGATGGTCTGTGCCGAATCCATCACGATCGGCATCCGATCTGCTGCTCGAAGCGATGGGAGCTTGTCCGTATTGATGATGGCTGTAGGTGGACCGACCGTCATGGACAGATCTGCTATCCGAAGAAACGGCAGCGCGTCTATGATCATTATGATGGCCATAAGCGGACCAACCACCCTGGACATGATCATTATAAGGGCCGAGGCTGCGCCTCTCCTGTCGACCTTCACCGCTAATGGTCTTGGCGACTCCGCTCCAGGACCAGAATGCAAATGCGATACAGCACGTGAATGCGCCGATGTAATTCTCGGCGGCCAGGAAGCCGACAAGAGCCGCTACGAGTATTATACCCATAGTCATCGCCATGGTAACGCGACGTTCTTGCAAATGTCCCTCATTGGCATGGCCATCTCTTGGTCTGGCGTTCCCATTGTAAGCTGGATGCCGATTATTGTAGATGTTGTCTTGAGGATGATCATAATCATCGCTATGCGCCAGGGATATTAACACCAAGGCCGCCAAAGCGAACCACAATATCGACTTTGACAACATAACTTACAGATGCAGAGGGTTTTTGGAACTGGCAATCTCAAAGGAGTATGGCGTTTAATGACCAAAACCGACGATGAGTCTAGTCGGTCCGATGACCCTTTCCAAGTCCGGGGTGATATCTTGCTATTGGAATGATTCCGAAGATCGATCGATATCATTGACTTGACGATTTCGTTGGGCACCAAAATACGCTGTCATCCTGCATGTCTGGCTTCATACTGACAGTACAGAAATAGATTCCAACCACTTGAGCGTAGCATTCGGCAGATGAAAACTTCAATATAATTATCCGAGCATATTGTTATATCAGCTGATCGCTATAAAAGTTCGTTCGTTGATAGCACTGTTTCTCAGCGAATGCTCAATACCACAACCACGATGAGATGTTTTCCTTGCAGTTGTCTGGCCGTCACCAGGGACGGGCGTTGCCAACAATGACGCTGGATTCAATCGCCCGAAACCGTTTGCGCTTGGGTATGTTTGTGTTTGTTTGTTTAGTCGAATTGTTACGCCATTATTAGGCGATGTAGGCGGCACATTATCCTCTTGTGCAGGCTGCAAGAACAGCAATCCTACTAAGTAATATTCGAAGCTGCTTCCACCTTTGTGACTTGTCTTGCTTCTTGGTGTGAATGTACCGGTTCAGGGCATAATGGGACTCTGAAACTTGCTTTCTCAGCTGGTACTTACCCGATAACAAATCTATCTTTTAAATATTTTTTGTCGTTTTCCATTCGACCCTAGGGTAAAAACCCTAAAAACCCTAAACCCTAACCCCTCACGCACAAACCTGTAGCAATAGCGGTGATGAGAAAACCCATTATCTTCAACGTGGTACGAACTCGCGACGTCTCGATGACGCGGCTCCCTAACTTCACCAACTACACCAACC
>RBZT01000147.1:0-17386 GCA_003693705.1 Polymyxa betae
TAGTTATGAATGATGACTCTCATCTTGTAGGAATGTTCAACAAGGAAATGATTTCTGGAATGCAAATCTGCATGATATTGATTCACAGGCAATCTCTGATAATAGCACATAATGAAACAGTTTACATTACTGATCGGACATGTTTGTCATCTGGTTGATTCTGTTCAAAGGTACAATCAATTTATAATGGAAGAATTCCAGACGACGAAAGCCATCAGCATGTTGAGAAGCCTGAACCAATGTCACACAAAAAGCCGAGGTAATAGTCAGATCAATACAGTATTGATACAGAATCCTTCAATGTCTTTAGCCACCTCATTCAACGTGTAAGATTTCGTTAGTTGCTCTGATAAGATTCCAAATGTTTCAAAATGTCCCCAAATGGTGTTGATCCTCATGCCTTCTAACGACTGCATCTGTGAGAGAAGGTCGGGAATCTCCCTCCAGGTAACTTGAACCTCATCAAATTACGAAGCATCTGCGGTAAAGCTGAGCTCGAGCGTCTCAAGAGCTGCGCAGGCTTACACGATTTTTGCAAAAAAGCAGCATTTCGTATCTTTGTTACATCCTGTTTCCATAAGTGGTTCGCAGCTCGACTCCCGATTTTATGAATCACTTTCTCACTTCGTTTGGACAGTGGACGTTCTGGTGATTCGTACAGATCCAACTCTGGCGTATACTCAGCATATGCAAGCCCTCCTGTTAGTGGAATAATTATCAAATTAGAACTTTGACAGATTTAAAGATGGGACCTGCTTTGTCTTCTCCATAAGTTGCCTTCTATTGTCCATTGCTTGAGTGATATTCTTCTCAGTCTTAATTGTTTGCGCGATGATATTTCTTTGAAAGTCTGACGAGGCTCAAGCACATTAGTCGAGCTTCACATGTGAACAAAGTATGGATTTGTGACAATTCTTCGGCTTTATCAAACAGATCCAAAACGGCACCGCCACAAGCGACCTGCATTAACGAAGTCAGAAACTGTAAGTCGAAGCCAAAGGACGTTGATCACCCAGGTTTCTTCCGGGCTGAGATTTTCCACTTTTTTTATTTGACAATGTTGCCAAAACTCAGCGGCAAAATCTTGCTGAAGTTGGCAACGTTTTAGTACAACTGCGATCAGCGTTCGAGCGAGTTTGGATGCCAAAGCATTAACCTGTTTTAAATCAATGCACTTCAGCCATTCCACTATCCAGCTGATCTTTCACTTCGTCGAAAGCATAAGGAAGAGCTTCTGCGAAACTCGAAGACTAATGAGCGATAAAGGACTATCAATGCATTCAGCTCAAAAAACGGTACCACGGATTTCGGAAATCGGAATATCGGGAACCTTTATTACATGTGCGAGCTCAGAGGGCAAGTACCAACCAGCCAGACGACGCAACTTGATGGGATGGGAAATCGTCAGAATTTGACGATTCAGTCTCTACAACTGGGCACGAAATGCGGTCTCTATTAAGAGATTCGACGATTATGAGCGCTCATGAAGACAGTTTACTACAGCAGAAATTCCTTTGGTAACGATTTGCTTCAATTTTTGTGCGTAACGATTTCCATCAATTTGTGCGTGACCTGATGGTCGCCATTTAGACTACGGTTTGATCTTGCTAATTTTTTTCCTGCTTGAAATATATAGTGCTGTTTGGACACTGCAAATAGTCAAGATTCAAACAGCATGAGTTCAGAGCCCATTCTAATTGTTTATGGCACACAGTCAGGCAACTGTCATCGTCTAGCGCTAAGAGCGCAGCAGGAGCTGCGTCTTACCGGTCGCCAATCTCGAGTTTATTCTATGAAGAATGTCAGTTGCCTTTCATTTAGACGATCGGATTCATTGATACATTGCTCTAGTTTGATCCGGAAGACTTAAATTCCAACGATGTCGTATTGGCTCTCATTTCGACCTATTCTGGCGGGCAACCTCCTGATGATGCGAAATTCTTCTGTACATGGGTTGAAGAAGCCAGTCAAGATGTTCGAGTTCCAAAAGATTTACTTTCGAATACAAGATTTGCTGTTTTTGGTCTTGGTGATCGCGCTTATGAGGAACAGTATTGGATTGTTATATTCGGTATTCATTCGGGCTTACTGGGTTTCTCAGGTTTAATCTTTCGGCAATTGATCTGCATGAAAACCTATTAAAGCTGAAAGGAATGGCTTTGTGCAGTCCACGCCTTTCCGATGTCAATTCGGACGGAGATGATCTTGAAGATTGGATCGCGGATATCACTGAGGCATTGAATAGTGGGAAGACATTGCCAGGACGTGCTCCGGTCATTGATCTTGAAGATATGGGTGATGCCATGACAAAATCTAACCAAACCAAAGAAACCGATATGGTCACATCTAAGATTCGAGCGAATCTTAGCAAACAAGGCTATAAGATTATTGGCTCACATTCTGGTGTTAAACTTTGTCGATGGACAAAAGCACAGCTTCGAGGAAGAGGTTCGTCAATCACATCTCACTTCAAAATAGCTCATCTCTGTGCTTAGGTGGATGCTATAAGCACACCTTCTATGGTATAACTAGCTACCAGGTTAGCTTGGATTATCTTCTAAATGTCCCAATCTTAAATATAATATCAGTGTATGGAAATGACACCAAGTTTAGCCTGCGCTAACAAATGCGTTTTTTGCTGGAGACATCAAACGAATCCAGTGGGAACCGAATGGCGTTGGAATATGGATGATCCTGAGATGATCTTGAACGGAGCCATCGAACAGCATTGCAAAATGATCAACACAATGAGAGGTACTCTCAGATGCGTTCTGATTGTTCGTGAACTATAATTTGTCAGGCGTTCCGGGAGTCATTGCGGAACGGTTTGCAGAAGCATTTCAAGTTCGTCATTGTGCTCTTTCCTTAGTTGGAGAGCCGATTATGTAAGTCATCAAATACTGTTCGCTTCTACGATGATTAACAAAGACGTAGGTACCCGGTATGTATTTGATATATGTGCTTGTCATTTTCTCATTTATTCTCATCATCGTCAGAAAATCAATACTTTAGTCGGAATGATGCATGCTCGTAAGATATCCACTTTTCTCGTAACGAACGCCCAGGTATTGAAGTTGCTTTACCTGCACATTGGATGGTCTCAAATATCTGCAGTTTCCAGATTTGATTCGTGAAATGGATCCCGTTACTCAACTTTATGTATCAATTGATGCTGCTGACCGTGATACTCTGAAGGAAGTTGATCGCCCATTATTTTCTGATTTCTGGGATCGGTAATATTACTTTCACATCTCTACAAGCGCCACTAAGTTTTGAACAGTTTTATTGGGTCATTGGAAGCAATCAAGCAAAGTTCACAGAGAACTGTTTTCAGATTGACATTACTGAAAGATTATAACATGAGCGAGGTCGTTCGCTATGCATCATTGGTCGAAATCGGCCAACCATGCTTTATCGAAGTCAAAGGAGTCACATTCTGTGGATCCAACGAGAAGTCTGACCTTACTATGAAGAATGTCCCGTTCCATTCTGAAGTAACTTTGGTGATTGATTATGCAAACTTCTCATTGCTGAAGTATTCTAGGTTCGTGATTTCTGTGAGGCATTATGTGCTGAAATAGGTGGCGATCAATACGAGCTCGCCTGCGAACATGAACATTCGTGCTGTGTTCTAATTGCTAATACCAAGTTCAAAATTGATGGTAAATGGCATACATGGATTGATTACGATCGTTTCCATCAGGTCTGTACCATTAATGTTGATTTAAAAGTCGGTTCTCATATTTTCATAGCTGGCTACATCTGGTGCCGCCTTTAGCCCTCATGATTATGCTGCTGAAACGCCTTCTTGGGCTGTTTATAACAACGACCATAAAGGATTCGACCCAGTTGATACTCGGTTCCTCCGCAATAGCCATAAACCAAGGCCCACGAAACGCGATGCTGATGGATCTGCAATAATTGAATCTCCATAAAAATGGCGACCCAATGTAATTTATTCCAATTGTTTTTGGATTCGCGACAAGAGATTAACCATAAACATTGCATTCTTTTCAGCTTTTTGTCGCCACTCCCGCTCTACTTCTATGCATCGCGTTAGATTCGCTAGTAGAATTGGGTTCACCTTCGATAATGGCAGATCTTGGATGCATCGAGTGCCGTCAAGTACGGATTCCGATAATTTTTTTAAATGCTGCTCCATTGCAAACATCAGACATCATCTCTTGAACCTATGATATTCTGAATGTACCTCGCCCCATTCCGCATGGATTGCAGATATCTGTCCGAAGAAGTTCATGCTAATGATATCGTCGTCATCGGAGTCGCTTCTGCTTAGTCTAAATGACGATATGCTCCCTTCGTCTCTGTCGGGTATGTCCGGCTGTGATTTTAGAATACGCCTTCACATGGTTCAAAAAATCTTACCATAGAAAGCACAGACATCGGCCCATTTGTGTAACTCCAAGGTTTATGTTTTGCAATTTCTTCACAGGTGACTTCGACGTTGCCAGCAGTTGTACCTCGCTGGATTTCACCATCTCTGTGATGTAGAAAATCTAGGCAAGAGTATCTTTGGAAAATCAAATCGTGATGCTCAATTATAAAGGCAACCAAATCTTGTTGTTGAGTTCCACTGTAGAAACGTTAGACTAAACTATAGTTTAAATAACCAGAAAAACCTGTAAATATCATTGATAAGAGGCTCTGCCCTTCTTAGAACGTTCGGCCCGAAAACAATCCCCAGATTATAGTTACTCATCTTGTTTTCAGCACATCGCTGGCTTACGCGATTAAAGAAAGCAAAGACGTATTCCGATAGGGCCAAATGAGTTGCAGGTAGCACACCAAATATGTCTCGCAGGCGATCACATTTCTGCTGTATTGAAATGGATCTTTCTGTGAGTAACCGATTAAACGCGTTTCTTGGGGGGAAAGTGACATTCGTACCTGCAGAAGTAGATAATCGCATGAACTCATCGAAATAATTAAAAGTAAGTAGAGGTGGATTCAATTGCCTGATTATAGTCTTAATCATGTTGCAAATTGAATGCTGAAGTGATGTCAGATTTTTGTTTGAAAAATGATTAACTCGAACCTCGTCAACAGGAATTTCTAAATATGGAACTCCTTTCTCACAACTTCTTCTTAGCGCTTGCATGCAAGGCAGAGAGCCGGCTACTCGAAAGATTCCTTCTGAATTCAAGCCGAATTCCTGTTCCAGCATATCGATCAAACGTAATAACTGAACCTAAATGCTGTTAACAAAACTATCAAATATTAGTGATCTTGACGTCTCCACTTTAGCATATCGATAACCCAATATTTCCAATGTTTTCGTCCATTGCTTGAAATCAGAGACATCGTTTGCTTTCAGAACCAACGTCCTCCCGGGACAGGAGTTTTCTACCTAATTCAATATTGTTACGGAGATGCCAGGATAACGAGGGCCTGAATACCGCAATCTGGAAGCAATGTGGTGAAATGTTAGAGGTGCTGTAATGACAAGCACCTAACGGGTATACATTCTTGGCAGGACGATCCTTGTAATAATCATTCTCAGAATTATATGAGAAGAGCGTGAAGCTAGAAATAACTAAATTAGAAACAGCTATAAATAAAAAAAACAAATAACCTTTGCAAAATGCAGAACTGTTTCTTGAATTTGGTCGAATTCTTTTGTTTACGCCATAGCTGGCCCATGATAATTATCGGTTCATTTTTTGCTGGTTTATGATCCTTTGTGAGTCAGTTCATGATAGAGATACCTGGTCTATCCAATACCGTCAGTTTTTGCTGATCGTTTATGTCGGCTTTAGGAAATATGAGAAAATCAGGTATCAAATTTGGGTCATTCGACTCTCTGAATAATGGCCAATACGATAGGACAGACATGACCGTATCTTGGTCGTTTAATAAAAACTACAGGGTGAATTATTTCTTGACGATTATATGCAATATTAGCAAACCAGCTTTGCTACTGCTATTCGGATAACCAAATCGGAATCGGACTGACAATCCGGAAAGCAATGCGGTTTCTTCCTGACCATCATCTGCTTCAGATCGGCAATCGTTGTTTCTCCAGGGCAGAGTTGGACTGATTGTTCTCCATTAGGTAAATACAGCCTTATAGTGAAACAGACAGATCCTGATTTGGGTGATCGTGGTGTCATTGATCAAATGAAAGTTCCAAAGAAGAAATGAAAGAAGGCCGTAACCCCTTTCACTCTTTCAGTATGATCCCGCTATTTGCCTGTTCTCCATTTTAGGTACCTCTGTCCTCTGGCATTCAACGTGGTACAGTACGTGGTACTGTTTTTACTGGCTGCCCTTGGCTTAATTACTTTCTGCGTCAGTTTACGCAGTTACGTTACAGTTAAGTCAACAAGTCAGAGCAACCCACTTGTCCGTTGCTCTGGCAAGTGAGACCTTTTCTTCAGAAACTCTGTTCTGACCAGTGACCAACATAGTGTTCTAATCTGCATCATGTCGGTTCCATTGAGGAAATGGTTCAATCATGTTGAGGTGAACGGGTTTCCAAAATAACAGTCTCGACGAATTATTCATGCCGGTCTTAGACATGGCCGATCTTTGCTGTCGGCGGTGGTGCGGCTTTCGTTTGCGGCTTCTTCATGTACAGAACCATTAGCAGAAACCCGGATATCAGGTTTGGGATGGGATTTTTATTATCGTTCAAATCTGAGTTCACTTTCCTTACAACAGTGTCGATAAATTGAACCGTGCCACTGCTATTCGTCAGAATTTTCAGGAAGGAGAGCAATTCATTAAAGGCAATGCAATTCGACAGCATGTTAAAGGCAGAGCTCATGGAATCTTCCCTGATCTGAATGAAACTATGTCTAGACCATCAGCGTCTTCAAAGACGGAGCACTAAATGTCCCTACTTTTCCAATGATTAAACTCCCATACAGAGATGCCGTCTCGTTTTATCTTTAACAAAGCTGTACTATGCCCTGCTGGTTTCAAAAGATTCTTTCAAAAGAAATGAATGTGATAAAGCCGTTTCGTAATATCAATGAAACCGGAGTAGTTAACGTTTTTTTAGAAACATATTCCGAAAATCTGCATTTGATTTTCCTACTGATTCTTCCAGAATCGCATCATTACTTTGGGCTTGAGCAACATTTAAAACGGGTTTTCTTGTTCTATCGACAGGAGCTTGAGGAATAGCAAATCCACGCGGATGAAAAACAGCAAGCTTTGACTCTTTCGACCCAGATAGATCACGCTTCAGGAACTTGTTGTTATCCTTTCCCGGAGGGTTAGATATTGCAACCGATACCTTGCACCCATTCATTGTAAATTCATTTTCAACAAGAGCAGCAGCCGATTCACTGTCCGTTTCAAATTCTATATATCCAATCCCCTTCAACTTGCCAGTTCTACTTTCAGTAGGAACTCGAACGCTTGAAATGTTTCCATACTTTTCAAATCGAGAGCGTAACGCTTTCTCAGCATCTGCTTGTGAAGAACTCCTATCGAAACCTTTTACAAAGATGATATTGCTTTCAGGCCCGCCAGATGCTTCAGTGGGATCAAAAAGGATCTTTCTTGGGGTTTTTCGTGCAGCGTTCTCTTTAAACGCTTCGACGCTAATAAAACGTCCATAAAGTTCACTCCGATTCAAAGCACTGATGGCAGCTTCAACGCTTTCCGATTGAGCAAAATCAATGTAAGCAAAACCTCTTGTTCGACCTCGAACATCGCGGGGTATGCGAACTTGAATAACTTGGCCAAACGGACTAAACAATTGCTCGAGGACCTTCTCCGAGACTTTGTGATCGACATTCAAAACGAATGCAGTAAAAATAGCATCAGGCTTGACCACAGATAATTTCGGGTTTTTGGCGGTTTCCACAGCAGCTTTATGTTTGCTCTTCTTGGTGATATTATCACTGTGATTAGAGGACTCCAGTTTACGCTTAGTTGGGATGCTTGCTCTTTCGCCCTTTTCTGAACGTTTGAGATATTGATTGTCTAGCAGTAATGAAGCTTTGAAGGAAGCTTCGTCCCTAGTTTCAAGCGAACCATGTTCAGTTTCAAATCGGATCCACGCTGAGCTTATCGTCTCAAGGTTCTCATCATGTTGAAATATGTGGATTCCACGTCGAAATGCCGAACGACATTTGTCGATGTCTCCAATTTCTTGTTCGAACCGGAAATACTGAAGCCAAAACTGAGGCTGTTTCCCGGCTTTTTTCAGTATTGTACTCCAACATTCACGGGCACTTTCGACATTATTCAGAAGATGCAGCTCAACTTCAGCCCAATATCGGTACAGGGTGAAGACTGTATCTGTAAATGGTGATGCCTCTTGGGAATATTGATCAAACTCAACAGCTCGTCTAAATAACATCCTAATAGTTTCTGGATCGGATTCCAAGTCCACCAATCGTGCTCGAGAATAACACATTTCCAGGACAATTCTAATGTAATCGTCACTGGTTGGAAATGATTGGTTCATTGCTTCGTCGAAAATCAATCTGGCCTAAGCAAAATTAAGAGTCGTAGGGAACAATAAAAAAAAGCATTTTACGCTTTCAAGTGAGGTATCGTTTGCTGTTGACGTGATAATCCATTCACACCATAAACTGACGGCCCAGGGACAGTTCCTAATGGCTCTCCTACAAGCAACTAGAGCGAGAGATTCCTGTAAGGATTTCAGTTTAAGAGCACAAAGATGAGATTTTTATGATCACATACTTGTGCATTTCTGGAGCAGTGCATTCTCAAAAATCGAATGTATTTCTGCCATAAAGATTCGGAATTGAATAATACAGAAATGGCGCGCTCAAAGAGACAAGTAACGCGATTAACATGAACGTGACCTTCTGAAAGTTCAGAACTGATATATGTGGTCCAAACAGAAAGGTCGATATGGTCAGCCTCAAGCAGCTTTGCTTCATACGGAAGCAAGCGATTGTACACTGAATGTGCCTATCGGTAGTCAGCATAGTGAAATAAAGACAATGATGTTGCTTACCTTTGCAAATGATGCGACCTCAGGTGAAGAGCTATTAAAAGTAGACTGGTACCATTTCTTATATTCTTCCATAATATCGTCCATCTGAAGTAATGGAATGCCAAGCTGACGAATGTATAGCTTCTTCTGACGATCAGGATCATATTCATATTTTCGGTACATTTCCCAAAGAGCTGATCCTTCTGTGAAATGTGCTCCACAGGAACTGATCGCTTTTTCAAACAAGGAAGTAACCTGATCCCGGTCCTTGATCTGACTGGAAACGTATTCGACATATCGGAGAAAGATATCAATAGAAAGGAAATCCTGTACAGCTCGCTCGAATAGTTTGATAACATCATTGGGCTTTGAACTGATGCGTATTTCGTCGTCGATCCATTGGATCCATATTGCTATGCTCTATTTCAGCGACGGCCGAACACGTTCAAACACTCCTGACATTTATCCAAAGGAAATCGGGACGCCATGTCTTCACGTGCTTGACGTAATTCTTCAACCATCATTGCCGAGCGCAACACAGCGATATACTTCTCATAATTCTCATATGAAGGGTTGAAACTCACCTAAAGATCATTGAAAAATTTCAGCAGCAATCTGTTCTGTCCCAAAACCTGTTGACTGAGCTGTAAAACTTCTTCTTGAACTTCGTCCATATCAGAGCTACCCGAGCTGCTCTCGTCATTGTCATCATCATTCATGTCGATGCTCTCAGCGACCAGAGCGTCGTCATTATCCTGCGACATAATCAGCAGATTTTGTAAACAAACTGCGCAGCCTCAAACAAAACTTAATATTGGGTTTTCCAGCTCCACTGGGATTCTGCTGTCATGTTAATATTTCGCTCCTTATAGATTTATTCTCTATAGGTACATCCTAATCCTATTAGATATAGAGGGCGCTAGAATCACTATTCACCACCATTAGAAGTTACATTGCTACTCTGTGAAAGGGACCCTCTTCTTGTGAGACAGTTAATTTCTCTCTTCGTTCGTTGATGCCAAAATGCGATCCAATCTTGCTGGCTCCGGCCGCTTTAGGTATTCGACATTTTATATCAACTATGATTTCTCAGCGAACCATGCCAGGGAACCCAATAACAGCTTGGGCCCGGACCGAAAAGGAAATTGTCGTTTGTTATGCAAGCGGGTTGATATTGTCGTTCCCTTTCAATAGGAATTTGAAGCGGCCCGGCCGGCGCCTTTCCATCGACAGTCGAGGAGTTCGAAAACACGCCATAGAACTGCAAAGTCACGATGAAGAAATGATTCGAGCTATTCGAATAGATGAGCATGATAACGTCACCGCTATTGTGGGCGATATCGGCATACGTGTATTCTCCAGCAATCAGCGCTGTCTAAGGTCCGGTATATCAAAATTTGATCAGGCTCGTCAATCATTCGTTTGCATCAACACCTTTGTGTTGAGCTCCGAAAGCGAAGCTATCATAGTGAAAGCTGGTGGCTATGAAGCCTTGATAGTCAACTTAGCGACACACATGCAAGAGAAATTATCCATCGCCTTGCCTCGACAGTCAGTGCCGATCTTTTTTGATTCCGAACGATTTATTTGGGTAACTGAAAGTATGGATTCGTCGTCCAACAAAATGGAGTCATATCTAAGCGTATCAAGGTATTGGTCTTTATCGGCTTCGTTTTTAATAGAGCAAATAAGGCGATTAATAGGTTGAGGGTCGGAGAGCGTTTCCAGAGGTTCCAACTGAGTGAAAGAACGATTAATTCTCCTGTTGACGTCTTGGATCGATATGTTGCATATGTTATCGGAAGGTCGAAAGAAAAAATTATGTTGCTCAGAATCGGTTGTGAAGATGATGTGAGAAAGCCAATGTTGATGCCAGAGCAGATCTGGTCTCTTAGAGCTCACAAGCATCCAATTGTTGCTTTGAAACTGTTTTTATCATCAATATTTGGCGTCCTCATTGTTAGCATATCGGAGACTGCCTCCATCAAACTGTGGAAGGACGCCAGATGTTTGCAAGTTTTTCGTCTGGCTCCCGCTGTATCGTTTTCGCTTGGGTATCCATACATTGTAAATTTCAATGGAAAGACTGTATGCTTTGTCGCTGATGAAGGTCTTTTCGAAGTCACTGTTCGAATTTAACCTGATCTGCATTGTTTGATCTTGCATGCATTATATGCAATGTTTTCTTCGTTTCAAATCCACTGTCATGATCTTCTACAGCTTTTCACCGAAACGGTGTGGCATACATCACAATTGAAGGAGACTGTCGAAGTGGCATTGAAACCGAATTCCAATTGTTTTTGGAGTTCCACTGTATTCATATCGTATCTGGTCATTAAGGTGTTGCAAAGGCTGTCTTAAGTCTTGTTTTCAATCATCTTTAAACCTGCCTCGGATCAGTTCATCTAAAGGAAAACACTGTTTAAAGACAACACTAAATAAAAATCCAGTCCTTCTATGTCACTGACTGATATCGTACAACATTGATATAGTTGCAGAGGGGAGATTTGCAAACAAAATCAAGTTTCAGACTGGATTCTGAGAGCAAGTATATTGCATAAGATCAAGTTCTACAACTGTTTTCAGCTGAATTGACATGAAGCATTTTTGCATTCAGACTGGATTCTGAGAGCAAGTATATTGCATAAGATCAATTTCTACAACTGTTTTCAGCTGAATTGACATGAAGCATTTTTGCATTCCCTACGTAAAGTACATTCGATTACAAAATTGGCAGAGATTTATTCACCAGAAAAATGCTCGGGGCCAGGCTAAGCTGCAAAAGTTCAGAGAAATTGACGTTCGGTGCGACAATGACGTTAAATTGAACAGTGAAGTGCTAATGGTTGAAACAATAATTATTTTCAGAAATTTCTGTCCTCATAGGACCTTGACATCTGCCTGGACCCACCACTACTGCCTGATACCTTGCGAAATTTATCGGCGATGCTCTTTCCTGCAGTCTTGGCACCAGAGACAGTGGCAGACATAAACTTGCCCATCGATTGCGAATCCTTGGATGACGACCTGCCTGTATGCTTCTCATATAACTTGGAAACTTTATCACTTTTAGCGAAAGCAGCGCCAGCAGCGACACCTGCACCGACTAGCACAACAGTCGGCAGAATTAACACAGCAGCAGCGCCGACACTTGCACCGATAGCATACTTAGTGAGGTTGCTTTCGCCTTCTTGCTCGCCTTCTGTCTGCTGCTGCTCCTGTGGTGGCGGCGACAGCGTATAGTCGAAATTAGTGGTGGAATCGTGCCAGGTCAGGGTCTCGTCATCAGACATCGACATGATGGTGATAGAGATATAGAAGAGAGAGACAGGCAGGTACAGATTACTATACACTTACCAACCACTCTCTCTTATACTTGCGGTACTGTTAGTCAGTCAACACTATCATGATAATAATCGGTACGATATGAGAGACAGTCACGCATATTTTTGACACAACGAGTCGCTAAGTTAAGTATCATCGCAAATGATTCAGACTGGGAAGAATATCACTCAAGCAATGGGCAATAGAAGAAGGCAAAGCAGGTCCATCTTTAAACTGTCAGAGTTCTAATCTGATAATTATTCCACAAACAGGAATGCTTGCATATGCTGAGTATTGGCTGAGTTGGGTCTGTACGAATCACCAGAACGTCCACTGTCCAACCGAAGTGAGAAAGTGATTCATAAAATCGGGAGTCGAGCTGCGAACCACTTAAAACAATATGTAACAAAGATACGAAATGCTGCTTTTTTGCAATCGTGTAAGCCTGAGCAGCTCTTGAATCGTTAGAAGGCATGATGATCAACACCATTTGGGGACATTTTGAAACGTTTGGAAACTTATCAGAGCAACTAACGAAATCTTACACGTTGAATGAGGTGGCTAAAAGAATTCTGTATCAATACTGTATTGATCTGACTATTACCTCGGCTTTTTGTGACATTGGTTCAGGCTTCTCAATATGTTGATGGCTCTCGTCGTCTGGATTTCTTCCATTATGAATTGATTGTACCTTTAAACAGAATCAACCAGATGACAAACATGTCCGATCAGTAATGTAAACTGTTTCATTATGTGCTATTATCAGAGATCGCCTGTGAATCAATATCATGCAGATTTGCATTCCAGAAATCATTTCCTTATTGAACATTCCCTCCATATAGACGTTCCTACAACTAAATGATGAAACACATCGAGCTGCTGAATGCATTTGATAAATATATTCAATATTGATCGGTTGTGAGGTAGGTGAAATTCAAATCTGATCCTAGAAAATAGCATTAAACTTGGTTGATTCATTTAAAGTCAAAGTATTATTTCATGTTGAGAAGCCAAATGCCAATGACGAATTGATCAACATTTTCAAAAACAGTGGAAGATTCTTATACGATACACCTATTAAATTAATCAGACCTTGTTGCAGATATTCAAAGGCGATATCATTGGGGACAACGAAAACCAAACAATTTCGGGGATTGAACACATCGCTATTTCAAGTGACATTTTGTTCCGAATCGTCTTAACTATTAACAGCACTAGAGCTGATCTTCCACTGGACAGTCTATTATTAGGTGTAAGAGGCCACGTGACCGATTTAAAAGTCAGCACGTAACCCTCTGGAAGTCCCAAATTTAGCCGTAGCGGGATGAGTCAGTTGTTGACATAGTCGTACTGGCCCACCTGCCGGCTACACCAAACGAGCTCGTGCCCTTATAATCTATCCAAACACATCAAGGCGCGTGCCTGATTAACTATCTAATCTTTTTATTAATAATGCAAGTTCATTCCTTGAGTTGTATAATTCTCACCAAGCGTTCTAGTAGCAGTTCTACAACAGGTTATTGGCCCAGATCACGCAAACGTTATCTCGTCCCACGATCACGATAGCAATCATGAGCGACTCAAAGATTTCCATGCAGCTGACTTCTTACACGCTGACGGACCGCAACTGGCAGTTATGGCGTCGAGAGGTCGTCATCGGCATGAAACGCATCAACGCGTACAACATCATGAAGGGGAACGAAATTCGACCATTCCCGATCAACAGTTTCGCGAACCTTATCCCGGACGCAGCTAAGCTTGCCGAAGCTCAACAAAAGCTCTCCGAAGCAACGGTCGCGTTTATTACAGTCCAGAAGAAAAGTCAAGAAAACCCTAATGACGAAGTGCTAGCCAGAACGTTCCAAAACGCAAGAGCAGACCTTGAACTGGCCAGTGACGACTACATTCTTCTAACGACCAAATCTCCACCCAAGACTTCGAGTTCCGACTCATCAGCGGGGAGAGACACAGCAGACTGGGAGCGACGACATGACCAAGCTTATCATCTTCTCATTATGTCGCTGTCCGAGACGTACAAAACGCTTACAATCGACTGCCGTGACCTCGAGTCTACTTGGAGCACACTCGAAAACCACTTTGAGAGCAATGCGGCAGCCGACGTCATTGCCGCCGAATCCCAACTCGACCAGCTGCGGCATGGAGACAACGATGATATACTGGAGTTCTTGAACACCATCAGACTGCTTCGCAATATGCTGGCCAGTGCCGGCGCACCCGTCTCTGATCGGAAACTGTTCTTAACAGTTATAGAAAAGTTACCGAAGAAAATGCAAGCTCTACATGACACCATTCTGTACGGGCCTGACGATCGTAAGACATACGCCGTGCTGGAGCAGACATTATCGTCTTATGCCAAAAACAACCCAAGACGCCCACATTCCGAAGAAGCAAACCTGACTGCGACAAAGGAGAAGACTTGCAGGCATTGTAAGTTGAAAGGCCATACAAGGGGTGAATGTCGAGCTCGTCAACACGTCTGCAAGAAATGTGGAGCGACTGGTCATTTCGAAAAACGGTGCAAGAACAAAGACAAGCCTGACTCAAACCGCAAGTTTACTGATGAAACCCAGACGACCAATTACGCGTTCTCAATCGGCGCCAGCAAGAAGCCGAGCTGGATCATCGATACAGGAGCAACAACATCAATTAGTCCGGACGTAACCCCGGACCGGACCACACCAGGCGAGTACATTACGATGGCAAACGGCGCCGCGATCCCGGTCAAAGGCCGAGGGCACGCAAATGCGGGTTTCCCGATCACAACCGTCCTCTGCGTTCCTGAAGCGAGCCGACCTCTTCTCTCAATCGGAAAGGCATGTGACGACGGTGACATCGATATTGCAACTTTCGACCAGAATGGATGTAAATTGTTTAAGTCAGGGAAAATCATCGCAACAGGCACCAGACGCAACGGTTTGTACGAGCTATCCAACGAAGTGCGTACGGAGGAGGTTCTTCATGCTTTAGCACCATTAGAACGATGGCATCAAAGGCTGGCGCATTCTCCTCACGCCGTCGTTAAGGAAATCATCTGCAGACAGACCGCGACAGGACTCGAGCTGAACGAGAAGACTATAAGCACTAACCATAAGTGCGAGGCTTGCGAAACGGGCAAATCGACGAAATTACCCTTTCAACTCCGCGACCCAGATCACCGAGCCAAATTACCAGGGAGAGTCATCCACATCGACCTCTGTGGGCCGATGCAAATCGAGAGCATCCAAGGCAACTGATACGCCATGCCTGTCGTTGATGAGCAATCCAGATTCGTTACCATTTACTTCATGGCTAGGAAAAGCGAAGCAGCAGACTTACTGCTGAAGTGCATCAAAGAGTATGAGACCTACACAGGCAACCGGGTCAATACAGTTCAGGAGACAATGGCGGGGAGTTCACATCAACGTACCTGAAGAACGAGCTCGCCGACAGAGGGACACGCCTGCAGACGACCATCCCGTACACGCCAGAGCAAAACGGAGTGGCTGAAAGAATGAACAGGACATTGGTCGATCGAGCAAGAACCATGTTAACGCACGCAGGCCTAAAGACAGAGTTTTGGCAGTTCACGATGGCAACAGCAACCCACGTAACGAACCGGCTGCCGACGAACGCCAACGGAAGAAGGTCACCCTACGAACTATGGACTGGACGGAAACCAGACCTGCAGCACATTCGCGTATTCGGATGCAGAGCCTATGGAGACATTCCAGATCAGAAAAGGCAAAAATTCGATGTCAAAGCTAATGTTTGCATCTTCTTGCCACGAATCAAAAGGGATACGTACTCATGGACGAAAGCACCGGCAGCATCATCACATGCAGAGACGTCATCTTCGACGAATTGCACTTTCCTCAAAAGAATTCGACACAGCAGCGTGACATTCTAGGAGGCAAGGGAGAGCCATGCACCACAGCTACCGAGCTCGACATGCATCTTAAGCCATCCCCTTCAATCGAGCTCAATCATCAACCAGAACTGCCTCCGAAGACGTCAACGCCGCTCCAGAAACCTTCGACGATACCTGAAGATCATGATCAACAACATCTTCGAGAATCGGATGAAGACCCGCACCAAAATAATACTACAGAACCGCACGCAATTGTTGATATACAATCGGACGACGACCATGAGCCCTAGACCCAGCAAGCAACTGCTCCAAAATCATCGACACATAGATCAACACAAAATCGCCGAACATCATTCTCTTCCCCAACAGAATCCGCAAAACTAAAGAGAAGAACTTCCTCTCGCATCAAAGTACAACCTGTACGTCTAGAGGATGAACAAGGAGATGAATACATTGCAAGAACAAGCACAAGATCAATCATACCGTTCTGACGGTAACAGAGCCTCGAACATACGACGAAGCCATGAAGAGTCTCCAAAGAAACGAATGGCAAGACGCGATGGAAAAAGAATTCGACTCGCTCAACAAGAACAACACATGGACACTCTGTCAACTACCTGCAAACAGAAAAGCAATCAAGTCAAGATGGGTTTACAAGGCAAAGACAAAACCTGACGGTACCATCGAGCGCTACAAGGCAAGACTCGTCGCTCAAGGCTTCAGCCAACGACACGGTATCGACTACGATGACACATTCTCTCCGGTTGCGACCATGCCGACGATCAGTATCCTCATCAGCCTGCAAGCACATCACTGGCATGTAAGACAGCTCGACGTGGACACAGCATACCTGAACGCCAAGCTGGACACAGAACTGTACATCACGCAACCGAAAGGATTCGAAATCGCGAACAGCCAGGGAGAGCCGATGGTTTGTAGGCTAAACAAGGCAATATATGGCCTGAAACAAGCCGGACTCGCCTGGTACAACCACTTGACGCAATTACTTCAGGACATGAGCTTCGAGAAGTCGACTTCCGATCAAAGCCTGTTCATGAAGCGATCACATAACCCGGTATTCGTTGCAACTTATGTTGATGACCTGATAGTTGCATCCCCATCACTCGACAACATCATCGACTTTGAGAAGGACCTGCAGAAAAGGTTAAACATCAAGATCCTCGGAGATATACGACACATACTAGGATGGAACGTCAACTTTGTGGACGGATACTGTCATGCCCATTGAGCAT
>RBZT01000321.1:0-17148 GCA_003693705.1 Polymyxa betae
AATAAATATTTTCGCAAATTGATGACGTTTTGACTTTTTGAGGCTTTTTGTAAATGCATAATGAGTAATACTCCTGCATAGTGAATGTAAGTGGCATCCACCGACCGTATTTATTATGAGAGAATGTTTACCGTATTGCGTTTGTTAGAACTATTGTATTGTGCTCGGTATTCGGATAGGGTCTCTGTTCAGTTTTTTGGCATTTTTGGGCCACGTGCAGGGCGTTATCCTCCTACTGGAAAACACTGTAAATGAAACTTAGCAGAGCCAGAAAAAGACAGTTCGCAGATACGATTTCTGTATGATCCATTGAGCCAGAATATATGCTGTTGTAGCATATAGGACGCTTACCCGTCAAAGGACAGACAATTGTTGACGCAAAACCAGATCGAGCGCAACCTGATCCTCCTTCACCGTAACGTTAACACGATTCCAGGCAGAGTCTGTTCGATACCAAACTAGGGTTTGGAATTAGACACGCGTTTCCACGGTTGTCATTGTCTGCTTCCAACAAGTGTGGGGCGATCTGGAAACCCTAAACCCTAAGGACATTCACCCCAACGATCATGAGAGTATCAGCAGCATTTTCCCAAAAGGGAAAGAACCACAAAAGCATCATCTCAATACAGGGGTGAAGAGAACGAAAATCGGCGATTGATCGATCTGATGGATCGATCCGAATCGCGCGATAGAACGATCCGAATCGATCATTCGCGGACCCCGTCCGGCCTTCCGATCGGGACCCGGAAGCCCCCAATCTCATATCCATTTCGGCCTAATCATTATGACATCACTATTGTATCACCTAGTCGCGCTGGCCCTCGTCGCAGCCACCAGCCGCAGTGGCCCTCTGGATGCGCAAAACGTCGCGCGCCGGGAAATCCTGGGCCATGTCGGGGACTGGGCCGTTCCGGATTCCGTGGAGCCGCCCAACCCGCCGCCGCACGTCACGATCCTCGCTCATCTGCTGCTGGAGTCGACCGAGGCGGACTCCGTCCCGCTCCCCGAACGCATCGTCCAGCTGGCGCAGGCCGTGAAGCGCGACCCTCGCGAGGCCCGCCGCCTGTTTCAAGGAGTCCCCGAGGAGGCCGCGCAGGGCCTGTACACCCGCCTCATGACGCACCCGAATCTCACCGCGCAGCAGAAGCTGGCCGCGCTCAACGTACTGGTCCAGGACGTGAGCGCGGCCACGTTTGCGCCCTGCGTCCCCATGAACGGGTTCGCCGTGGCGGACTCCGTCGACGAGTTCTGCAGCGTCCCGATCCAGTTCGTGGCCGGACTTCCGGAGTTGCCGGTGCTGGGCGAGCTCAAAGTGCCGTCGGAGATCACGGAGTTTGTGCGGGATCTGGTGCGAGAGGGGCGTCTGGATCGAGTGAACTGGATCCGGAGTTCGTAGCGAAAGTGCGTGCGCGATTTCCGGCCCCGTGGGACGGAGTATTTCCAAACAACGAACATGTGGCCGAGGTCATTCTGCAAACGTTTCCGGAGCTGCTGGCGGACCCCGATGTAGTCCGTGGTCTGTATCATTGCGGAATTCGATTTAGCGCGGCCTCCTTCCCGTATAAAGTTGAGATGAAGGCCGCGCACGTCCCGCTCATTGTTCCGTTACTGGAAATTTCGGCCTTCGAAACGCCCGTGTTGTTGAACGCCTTTTTACGCCCGGGAAAGCGACAGATTCCGCAGGCCGTGGAGCTTTTTCGCAGTCTGTGGTTTATTCATCAAATCCGGACGCGTCCACAGATTTTCGTTACCCGGCTCTGTAACTTCATCTGCGCCGATAATTTCGACTTTTTCCGTGATATCGTGCGCCTTCCGATCATGTCCGAGGTGATTAACGTCAAGTCCACGGAGCATTTTCGGGTTTCGGCCGATTTCGACTGGGGTGACGAAACCCCCTTGTTGCGTATTGGTAAATCACTGTTCTATGTGGCTCTTGAAAACAACGAATTCCGGATTGCGCGACTTTTAACGACAGTTCGTAACAAATATTCCGGACTCGAGCCGGAGATGTTTGATCTAATTCTTGATTCATTCTATGAAGACCATCCGGAATTCGCCTCGTCTGGACTCTGGACTTTATAAAAAACTAAAAAACGTTACTGTAACACAATTCGTATCGATACTTCTGCAAGTCCGTTATTACGCAAACATCAGAGCTAGGGTTTAGGGTTTGCTTTTGACAACAATATAGTGTGAAATGGACAATGTTAATTACACGGGGTTTTTGTTACAATTACGCTCGCAGACGCGAATCGAAGCGGAATCCGCTCCGGATTTTCCGCGGTCCGATCGCGGGCCACCAGCGCTTGGTCGGGCTCGCCATCACCGCCAATACAAGCGGGTTCAGGTCGTCTTGGTCCGCCATCAGCTGATAGACGCGGGCGCGGCCCGGTCTCGCCGTCTCCCGCAGCAGCTTCCGCAGGCCCGGAACACGATCGAGGCCGCGCTGGATCTCCGCAAGTCCACGATTGACAGCGAACAAATAGGTGCCGAACAGGAACAGCCGCATCCGAGGCGAGTCCGGCCACTTAGCTGCCGCGGACAGCGCGTGGCGTGCCGCGGGCTGCTGTAAGACGACGGCGATCAGGTCGTACTGGCCCCGGCGAATGACGCTCAGGAATAGTTGGCGCATTTGGTCGGCGTCATAGTTGAGATAGGGGGCGAGGAGCGCGGCCTCCTGTGACGTGATCGATTTGTAATGTAACAGGGACAGACGGAGTCCGCAGCGGTGTAGGCGCGAGACCAGCCCGGGGTCGGCGTCCAGATCGCTGCTGTGCGCGTCCCAGATCTGTTCCGTGACGTTACTGACGACGGCGACGGGTAACATTAGATCCGTGTCGGGGATGAGGCCGCGCATCCAGTTGTTCGGCTCGGCGTTCTTCACCAAAATCTGTCGAATATGATCCGGGATTTCACCGATCGGCTCGTAATGGGCCGCCACGACCTCCAGCAGAGGCCGGCACACGGACTGCAGGAACCGATCCGTACCCGAGAGCAGTACGGCCAACTGGCCGGACAGCGTCACGGACTGACATTCGGTCAAGAACAGCGTGACGGCGTCCAGAACGATGTCGGGATATGGAAGATAAGCGCGATAGAGACGCTGGGCTAGGTCGATTACGTTACCGGGCTGCGCCAGATCCTGACGTAACAGATGTAACAGATATGGGCGGTGGCGACACTCGTGAGTGATGGTCCGTAACGTGGCCGCGAACTGTTTCAAATCGGCGGAGATGTTGAACAGCTGATAGAGACGGAGCCGATCACGGACGATCTCGTAGCTGCTGTGGCAGGCCAGGCCGAAGGACACGACCGCGGCCGGGGCATCGCTCAGGTAGTCCGAGATACAGTCGAGGAGGACGTTGAGACTCAGGTCGGGGCAGTCCGGGGCAGCGAGCGCCGTCACGATCAAGACGATGGAAAGGACCACCTTCATCAGAGCCAGTGGCCAAAATGTATCTGGAGAACTGCGCGAGTCACGCTGCGCACTTTTGAAACCCTAAACCCTAGTCTCTGCCAGTAGTGGGTCTTTGTCTGCCACCACATCTTGCCTTTTACAATCTATCATGTCGCAATCTCCAGCTGATGTCGTCACCCATACTTTACAATGACCGATTTTATCATAATATCGAAGCAATTGAGGCATTTGAAAAAATGTCGCTGATAGCGATGTCTTTCCCAACTGCTAATCAATCTAGATCTAACCTCACTGAGCTGTGATTCTTTTCTGTCGGCGGCCGCATCTCTTTGCGAATAAATCGGCGAGTAATGTTTATAGATACAGCTCCAAAGCAAGCCATTGTTCTCAAATCGGTTAACACGGCTCTCTCGTTTCGACCATTTATCTTGGATCGCCGGTTAATTCTCGTTGGATGCGGTTCCGCTTCGGAAGGCGGCATTCGAACCGGAAGAAAAGCAACAGCTGCTCTTACAGTATCGCTCTCTGATTTTTGAACGAGAAAACGGGGTTTATCAAGCAAAAATCGCATCTCATCTTCAGTTTCTGATATATATTGAAGGCCTCTTATCTGACGGCTGCTTAACCGCTGTATTGGCTTTGGCATTTCGATCATGGTGCGATTTGTGCTAATTGTAGAAGGCAGATAATTACGGCCAGGCCATTCCCATCCAATTGGAGTCCCAATATGACACACTACCGCGTATCATGAACAGTATCGTATGGAGCTTCATGATGAATTGCTGCATATGGGTTTGTTGGAGAAGGCGAACATGGTAAATCATCCAGGATGGTTGGAATATTGAGAGCAGAAATGAGGGATCTTTGAGTGTCTCAATTCTGGCTTTCCGGTAATTTCGCTCAGTATACCGAAAGAGAGCTCGTCGTATATTGCCAGCAGGTGAAGAGACTATACCACCCCATACGCCTAGAATGGCATGGAATGAAATCGTCTAGTTAGAGGGCGGCGCTGTCACCTTCAGCACCAGGCAATTGGTGGCGCTCAGGCTAAATCCCGGTAAATCCCGAACTATCATGAAAGCTCCCGCACCCTCATACAACTATATACGACAAAGGCAGGCCGCGCCGCCTTTCCGTCTGGTTTTTAGAGAGAAAACCATCCGTAACGAATGACAAAGGCAGGCCGCGCCGCCTTTCCGTCTGGTTCGTATAGAGAAAACCATCCGTAACGTCTATCACTAGGTACCAGGGTCTATGGTGTGAAATTCTTGTCTTACCTCGTTTCAATGTGGCTTCTGCAATCAAATATTGAGTCTGCTTAGAAAGAGGCAGTTTCGTTACACTGCGGTCAATACCGCGTGACTTTTATATTCCGAATCGCGTTACATCTGGTTAGCGGGGAGATTGCTGAGCGTTGGCACGGTTGCTGGCGCCGTGGCCACATTGCTCGTCGTGCCAAAATTGGTCGTCGTGGCAACATTCGACGTCGTCTCTTTGCTGTTCGGCTTTCCGGCGGCGGTCGTAGAGGGCGCCAGCTGTCTCTTCGACGACCGATCAATGCCATACTGGCATGACTTCAAGCCGCGGATTAGGATGGTGGGCCACGCCATAGCGCACGCGTTATACGCCTGATCGAAGGCGAATATCGCCGTCAGGAGCGCCGGGTCGTTCACGGGGATCACCCTGAACGCCAGTAACGTGTCAATGACGAACACGAGTAACCTTAACAGGCAGATGACGCAAGTGATGCGCAGCAAGCGCATTGTGGCCCGCGAATGATGCTCGGAGCGGGTCGCTCTCGTCGCCTCGATAATGTTACGAACGAAACGGACGTTGATGACCAGCTCAGTAACGGAAACAGTAACGAAAAGAAGAACGCATAGTTCGGGTTCAAGCTCGCGATACAAATATCGATCACTGGAATAATCATAACATCAATGTTCATGTTAAATCCGACGACGGAGAGTACAACGAGGACGACGAGCGCGGCCATCAGCAGTCGGCTTAGAACTCGCTCGCCGCGGCTCGGTGCGAAGACGACCTGATTGGATCGCGCCAGAAAATAGTAACGGGACACGCCATTGGTAACGTGATAGAAGGAGCCGCTCCAGTGATGGAGGAAGTAGCACTGGGCCGGGCTGCGCCCTTGAACGAAATACTGCGGCAGTAACGAATTCATTGTCAATGCGATATTGACGGCCGTCACGATGTTCAGCGCGTTCCATTCCCTGGCCTTCGGATTCCAGTTCGCCCAGCAGATGGCGACGAACGCCACGAAGGTCAGCACGACGACGATGAGGACGGCGGTCACCAACTCCAACGCCTGGTCCATGGCTGTGACGATATTTTGAAAAAATAGGCCCGCGTGGATGAATGACCGCGGTCGAGCGGTACCCGTAACATGGCAGATTTTGGGATCTTGGTCACAATATGAAAGAGAGACCACAGAATGTGGAAGGGCACGCGACCAAATTTCTATTGTTCCAGATTCCAAGTTACGTTCAATTTTCTCTTCTTTTGCAGTTGCTCTTACCTGTTATGTATGGATACGGCAGATCATGAAGAATTCCCCAAAACATTAGGTTTCTTTTTTACAGCAGCATAAAATGCAAAAAAAAATTGGAAAATTTTGAGATTCTGAGAGCAGCACCGTCTACGGTAACAGCCGAAAATAGCTTAACCCAGTTTGGCAGAAATGGAGAAGAAATGCTCACACAGCGCCAGATTCAAGATGGTTTCCTCTCCCCTGTGCGCATGCTGCGCCCATACAAATCTAACCCCAAACCCTACCCCTATCTGACCCTAACTATGGTGTACCTCCAGGTGCCGCCACCTAAAAATGGAACTCAAATTCAGGACCCTAGAAAGATATTGAATGCCTGAAAGGTTGGCCGTGTAGCACACATGCCTTGAAAATCCCACGTTGCTATTCGTACAGAGATCCCATTAGGCATCCAGACGTTGGCGGGATCTCGGCCCGTGCGGTATCATATGCGAATGTCTCTCACAACTTGTAAAGTGCATGTTTTGTCTCTCGACAGAAGTCTGAAGTCTGTCTATAATAGAGAGCGCACTTTATCCGTTCACTTTTTCAAAAAGCATTTTTTGTTATCATGAATGGAAAAATCATCTGTGCGCTCTGAGATACTATAGAGTGTAGAATCAGCCAGAAATCGCTCTTCTGTGTAAGACATGATGAATGTCGTAAATATCAGGCATGAATCGGAAATTTGTGATAAAAGATGCTCATAGTGCATTTGGTTATAAACAGAAAGGATTTAATGGGAAGCTCGCTCAATCTATAGCCTATCATTGCCTCTCAATCAAACCTGGACGATGCTGCTGACCTGCTTGGGCCCGAGGGCGCCTATAAGGCTGGAGTGCTGTTTTATGAACACAGCAATGCTGAGACGGGGTCCCCCAGAATCCCGTCGGTGAATATTCAAATGTTTCGATGATAATCACGAGGTTCTGTCAACATCCAAATCGGTAACCAGAAGGCCGACTGCAATCATTGTCTTTGCAATGAAGGAAATTTTTTAATGCTTTGTTGAGCTGATTAAGCGTGGACAGTAAATGCTTTGTTTTGGTGCAGTTTAAGGTTAAATTACATTACTAAGAAATGACATTGCCAATACTTTTCGAAATTTCTTAAAAGCTGTCTAATTTTGTCTTTGTCGTAATTCATTCGACCACCAGGTAGGATTCAAAGCCTGAAAGAGCGACATCTTCCATCGAGCTAATGTTAGATCGAGATTGAACACGTCGATTAATGCAGTCGGATGCTTAATGACTTGAAATTACTCCAGCTGCATGAGTCACGCTTCCGACGGAAGCTGCATGCAGGAATGGCGCAATATTGATGGGCTGCACCTACCTCACTCGTCTCATTCCTATTTCTGTCTTATATTATCCAAATCTATTTTTTTCCAGTCCAACTAGCGGTAAGTATAATCCCGATAACCAAAATGTTCAAAAAGATCTTGCTGGTTTCCGCTGTTGGTCTGGCTGCTCTAAGCTCTGCTTCTGCTGTGCCTGCCACCAATCCAGCGAATCCAGAGCCAACCCCGATCGACCCTTCTTTAGCTGGCAACAACATCATTGATCCAAAACTCGGCAGTACCAAGATTGAATCGTCTGAATCCAAGACGGAATCCGGCGTTGAGTCCGAGACGAAGGAGGAACAGGTTGATGGCAAGACTGAAACGACTGAAGCCAAGACAGAATCCGAAGTTGAGTCCGAAACCAAGAAGGAATCGGATGATGCCAAGAATGAAACGACTGAAGCCGAGAAGGTATCCGACGTTGAGTCCGAGACCAAGAAGGGCCCGCTGGGTATCTGGGGGATCTCCGCTATTGCTGGGAGTGCTGCCGCCGTGTTGGCATTGGTCACGTTTGTACTTGTCCGCAAATCGAAGGCGAAACCCAAAGTTATTCGCCGTCAATTGAGACCAAGTCCCGTCTAATCGTGATCACATAATACAATTAAGAACTCTTAGCACTCTTAGATAAACTTGAAGCGATGTAAAAAAAATGAATTTTATTAGCAAAATACACAGTAATGACATCCTGGGAGGATTGATGGCAACATGTTAATTAATATGATGCCTAAATTTATGGCCATCAAGATCAGGTTTGTTTATTTAGTAGTTCGATGGCTCGAAAACCTTTGATATAACCTGATGATCGCAAAGCCCCCGATGGAAGGCTTATAATAATCACTTTATAACACCTCCTGCTTACTCCTTCAGTGTTATTTCTGCCAAAACAAATGCAAGAAGTTGAAGTGTGATGCAAAACAAGGCTCTCAAATATCCTGATAGCGTCATCTCAGAGAAGCCAGATGGCACGGCAGAGCACAAACGCAGCCACAGGGTGAGTCTCATCCGCCGGTGATAGCCTGACAGGGGAAGACAGCGACAACCCAACCAACCAGCCGTTATCGAGCGCATCGACATGTCACGTCGATGTCAATGAAGCAATGAGAGACAACACAGACTTGATGTCAAGCGCAGCCACATTAAATGGGCTTCAACGGGTCAACAGATCAAGCGACGGGTCGGCGAAATCACTTCGGCAAGCTCAGAAACATCAGGTTATGCGCAGGCCACACCAATGTCATCGTCGTAACAGGTACAAGTGTGGCAAGCGCAGCCTGATCACAGTCAACGAATGAAGTGTCAAGCGCAGCCCTCAAGAAGTAATAGGCGCAGCCTCGCCAGCGTGATCGCAGATCGACTGATCGACGCTGGGGCGCAGCCTGATGAATTGTTAGGGCCGGCCTCGTCAGCGTGACTGACGCAGCCCGTTCCCAACTGAAATACCTACTGAACAAACGTGATCGACGTAGCCTGCTTTTGTCAGAGGGGCTGGGCGACTGCCAGAGCCAGTCCGAGGTTGCGACCTCCCTAACCTGACCACGATCCCGACCCGAATGACATTTGTGACGAGTTGACGGCGACGTCATCGTGCACGGGCAATTCTTCCGAGCATCGGGCGTCCCTCCTGGATGAAGGATTTCAGATCTCAATCGTGACAATGTCTGATGGTGGTTATGAGAGCGAAAACAACAGCGATCCCGGCATCTGGGAGTCCAACTCCGAGCGCCGCGTCGGCTTCTTATCGATCCTAAACGACCGCGAAACCGAACTCGTCGAGTTGATCCTGAGCTCAGTCCCCCCCGAAATCGGCGATAGTTTCATAGACTGGCTAGAGCGTCTCCCCTATGATCGAGCCCTCGAACTTAGCGAACAGATGGACCCTAATGAATGGTTGGCATATATTGATAGACTTCCGGAATCGCAGCAGCAACCTGTAAGCAGGATACACGTTTTCAAGCATTGTTGCATTTCAAGCATTACAGACTTCTTGTATCTTTCTCTCGGCTTATTCGTTTTCTACAGTTGCGTGAGGTTATCGAAGCGAATCGGGATGTGTTGGAATTGTTTAGCGAGCTGCTTCGACTACGAGCCGAAGGCGTCCGACAAGAACTGGCCGGCATGCTCCAGCAGAGATTACGGGAGCTTGAAGAGGAAGAAGAACAATGACGACGACCCTTTGATGCTGTGAAGGATTCTGCCCTCAACATAACAAGACTTTCACCAGATCAGGCGCCTGACACAAGTTTTTTCCGCCACCAATTTTCTGCTGCAGTTTTTGTATAAATCGAAGTATATGCTGCCAATAATTCTGTGGGTTTCCATAGATGTTCGGTATCATTGCCAACCGGAGAAATTATTGCTCATGTTCATGGACCATTCTACAATCGAGAGATAATGTTGAAAAAGGAAACGAAAAACGATTGCCAGACCCTGCTACTGAAGCTCCGCCGCTGAACGAAAATGGAATTCGTGGAAGGCAAAGCGATCAAAGTCACAGCAGTGAAGTTTTACGGAGCTTTGTATTGAAATAAGGGAGGATATTTGGCGGTGTTATCTTGACAGGTGCCGAATCCAATCCCTCTATTCAAAGTCGATATGGTCTTGCTCCCTATTGTGAAACAGAACCGATTTCTGCATGGAGAACGGCCCAGCAATATCGCTGTAGATGGCTGCACAGACATCGCGATGCATATCGCGCTGGAAGGGATTGGTGATGACGGCGGACATCGTGACGTTATGCTTCAGGGCGCAGACAGTGGCGACCGTTAGCAGTAATGTTACAGCGTATCGTAGCATGATTCTTCAAGCAGCTTGTTGGTTTGGAATGCGATGACAATTCAGGAAATGGGAAACGATCCGGCGATTCCCGGACATGGTGACGTCAAGCTCCGGTTCGGATAGAACATCCGAGATCGATCGGAAAACAAAACCCTAAACCCTAACCTTGTGGATTTCTCTACCAGCGACAAACTGCAACCTAATCGGCTGATTCGAGCAATGGTGATGCTTGCTGCGGTTTATTGAAATGCCCATGATTGTAGACGTCCCCCAGGCTGTCGATCTGGATGTCGACAAAATCTCCTGGTTTGGATGTAAAACAGGAGATGATAGAGAGTAGTGACCATGGTCGAGAACTTGATCGAATCGCTGATAAAATCGACCCAGGAGGCAATCAGGTCGACATCGTCGATCTGATCGCCTTCTTCCAGGAGATAGATGATCGTTTCCAGTAGGGGCAGGGCGGCGGCGAAGCGCGACATCTCCAGCTGATCTTGCAAGTCGTTGATGGCGGCCATCAGCGCAAACACCGCCGACGCTCCAGTTTCGTTGAGTGCCTCGTACGCCGTCTCGAACATCTCGGACCAGTCCTCCCTCTCGGCATCGTCTTCGTCGAGATCCGAATATTCCCCGACGGGGTCCTGGGGTGACCCCATCACATCATAGATGTCTTCGTAATAGAGCTCTCCTGTTTCATAGAGGTCGTCGAGCCCGAACGGGTCGGCGGCATCGTCCAGGTCGCCGTCTGAGGAGAAATCGCCGAACACTATACGGAATGAAGACGGGACCGGGGCGGCCATGATAGGCTAGAGATCAAGGGGGCTTTCGATCGGATCCTTTCGCCTTATACCCACATAGCACTATGGACAGCTCTCAGCGGGATGAGAGAGCGTCGACAATCCCCCGACTCATGCCTGATATTTGCAGCATTCATCATGTCACACATAGACCAGCAATGTAACAAAATCGCATTGATACTGCGCCCAGTGTCCAAGATTTATTTGCGCCCAGTGGCCAAGAATTATTTGCGCCAATGTCCAGAAGGTGCGTGACTGGTAGGAAGAATGGAATTTGGCCTAAAATTGGCCAAAGGCCTAAAAATGGCGTTATCTCCGTTTCGCACTTTTCATGTGTGCAGCGGTAATTGGTCCAAATGGCCTAAACTTGGCCTAATACCAGTTCGGCGTTTGCAGTGTGGCTGAGAGACTGAGACTTTTTTGTTACCGTGGATCTTCTATTGACGTCAGCTTCATATTTATCTATGAACAGCAGTGTATTGCTTCCATTAGTTCGCTGATAATTCTGAATCCTCCACGTTTTGGCCTTCATAAAAATTTTCCAATCAGGACAGTGTCGGAATATTGTTCAGACATTTCCCAGTGTGGCACACCGCATTTCCTGCACTTTTGTTGCGGTTTACCGATTTCCGACAAATGAGCGCTCTTGCTGTTTGGATTAGCGCTTACGTTTTTTGCTAACAGCGCTTCGCTTCTACGAACAAATTCACTACAGTTAACTGACCAAGTAGTTTACTGTACTTAGTCATCTAATTTCGAAAAAAGTTATATGGCGATTGCAATATCAGATTGGAGCACGCGTCAATTTGTTTTTAGATATTTTATAATAGTCAAAACTCTAACGTTTGACAAATTCGCCTTCAAATGCGTTTTTTATAGGCTTTGCGCTGCCAAGTATTTTCTCACTATTATTACGGAAGCAGAAATACAAAAAAGCAAGCAAACAGCGCCCATAGTAATTGTTTGAGCCGGAAGGCTTGAGAATATAAACTGTTGCAGCGTACTCCCAGGTGGAACAGCGATGATTTCCGCCTGTCAACTCCAAAATAACTGCAGATAGTTTGGAATTGACCCAGGCCATGAGTGAATGATATCTGGCTTTGTCAAGCAGTGGAGTTTAGGGGTTTAATATACTCTGAACCCCAGACCAACTTTTGGCCTTGTTGCCCGATAGTCGATAAGGCCAAACAAGAAATTGCGCACCACTGAGATTAAGGCCATTTTTAGGACTTTGCCAATTTTTAGCCAAATTAGTGAAATTACAAAGAGCCGACAGGTAGCGTGAAAATGTGCGCGTGAAAATTGCGCTCTCTATGTTGTTGTTATTGGCGTCGTCTAGAGAGACCAAATCATCATGAACGCGTTCGGTGTCCAATCGCAGCTGTCCGAGCTCGAGAATGCCCGCCTGATGGAAGATCTGCAAGAAATGCAGATCAAGGACGCCCAACGGATGTACAACGACACTGTCCAGCGCTGCTTCATGCGATGTGTCGACAACTTCCGCGGCCAGTATGACCTTTTCCTCTTTCTGTGTCCATTTTGCAATCTTTTTACTGTCTTTTGCTGTGTTTTTTTCGATCCATTGAGCTTCCTGTTGTTAAAAAGCTTTTTCAATTTTTTTCTTCCATTTTTCTTGCAGAAGCTCCATTTCTATTTTTTCATCAGTTTATCATACTAAATCGCACTTCAGGATTCTGGAGCCTGGCGAGTCCCGATGTTTGGATATTTGCTGCGAGAGATCTGTGAAGACCTTACAGCGAGTCGGGGCCCGGTTCGCCGAACAGAACATGCAACAATCAGGACCATCTCAGTGATCGGCGCTACCGCTTCAAACATCTTTGTGATCATATCTAATCAGTATTCTATAGTGTTTTGCCTTCGCTTTTTGTCCTTTTTTTTTGTTTTTCGTAGAATTCAGGCCGATGCGATATAGGCCGGCTTCATGGTCACATCCTACTGCTGCGATTGCGACGATTCCTGATTGGCAGCCATTATCTCGGAGACTTCGATGTACCTGAGCGGAGCCATTCGGATATGCAAAACAGCGGTAGAGAAGCTCTATAGCCCGTACCGTGTATGAATCATCTGCTAAAGTCCGCTCCACACATTAGTTCCAGCTTCGCTTTTCATTCTGTTATCGACTTTATTATGGAATGCATTCGAGAGCATTGCGATATGTTGCGTTTAGCGTCGGGGCGATACACTCAGCCATTGCGATTGGGGTCGGGAAGTGTGCCAAGGTAAAGAACCCAAATCGTGCATGTACCCCGTGACCGTGAATTTCACAATCCAGCATTCATAACTGGAAAATTTGAGAATCAAACAGTCTCAGATCAATTTAAAGAGAAAGCCATCGGAGCTTGTCCCCGATCACATGAAGGCTGCTTGCTTACTTGGTCCTTCTTCGGCGGCTCCGCAGAGCCTTGAGCACTTTCCCTCTCTCAAACATTCCGATGTTCTTTTTCAAGTATGCGCCCGAGGATCCTGAACACAGGCCGGGCCATGACCCCCGTTAGCTTATCCTCCTGCCAGGTAAAAATAACCAAGCCACGATAAAGACAAGTCCCGACTAACAGATTAAAATACAGAGCTTGGAACTAACCTTAGCCTTTTAACGCCGTTTTCTGAACCCCAAATATTGTTGCAACACAATCGGTGGCTGCGTTCACTACCTCGATGCGACAGCTGTGACGACGGATGACGCTCTGGCGATTTGTTGTCAGAGGATCTTTCTATACACCAATTGCGGCTATTTCATTTTAGGATTCACACTCATATTCAGTCTAAGCATGAAGCCCATCAGCTCCTTTTGCTTTCTGGTAAAAAACAATGTACGTTGAAAACATTCGGACATTCGGCACTGCAAGTCAGTATCATTATAACATCTCTATAGGGTTAGGGTTTGACATTCGGCATCCTACAGACCGGTTGGCGTCCTGTTCCGAAATTTGAAAGATTTCTATTCAAAGCTTCGTTTGTTTGAGAAAAAACTGAAAGCTTCGTTTGTTATGTTATCTTCCCATGTCTGACAGATGAAGCCGTGATTGGAATTAGAAGCTGCCTGGATCCCCGCAGCAGGATCTGCAAAGGCAACAGTGGTGGCGGTCCGAAAGATGATCAAAGCCTCCATTACAAAAACGTCGATTCCCCGAGTTCCGGACTTTGTAAGCCGGACGAGGCGATCCGTACGCTGGTGTATCATAGTCGGGTGATTGTAAGCAGGCACCGGTCGGTATTGCGGCTGACTGTAACCTTCGTCTTGCAAAGATGGAATCGTATAGAAGGGGCGGCGGGGTGGTGGGGTCTGACCCCAGAACCCCAACCCCATGGCGCACACGATAAAGACCCCGGTTGTAGATGAAGGGGTCCGCGAAGGTGTAGTTAAAAATGTCTATCAGGAGGTGCTGTGAAGATTACTGGGGTGAGGGGGTCCCCTATATCGGTAGTTCATCCCGAAGTGGTGGTAACATGGAATATGACCCAGTTGTTGGAGCCCAGTCGGAATGGTCGACCATCGTTCGATCCAGAATGCGAGAATCGGAAGTTACGAAAAATAATCCAAAGTTTAAAAGATGACTGAATCCGTGACACGCTGTCCGGCCAGGATTTTTGGCAGGTCGTGTTACCATTTGCTCTCTTCGTTTTGTAACTCTGATTTTGTATGAATCATATGACTTTTAAAACACCTAAGCTGACCTCAAACGGTCGTTACAATGTAATCTCGTGGGATGTGGATTGAATAGATCATTGCATTGCGATTCTGCGGTTAAATTTGTAAAGGGGTGATGCTGGATTCTGTTGCCATTCACGTTGCCTTTTTCAAATATTTCATCTCCGCCGATTGAGATCGTGTGCAGGTAGACGTGCTCTAATGGGAGGCCATGCAGCCCACCAAGCATCTTTCTAGCGAACCCTAAAACCCTAACCCTGGGTTCAGAACTTCGATCACTTGTCCTGCTGTTCTGATATTCTCATAAGATGGCGTTAACTCCATAAAAAAGTTTCTTTATCCAGACCGACAATTCTCTATAATTGCTTTCTGGCTGAGAGCTCGACTGAACCTCTCTGTCTGATTCAGCAGATCATCTGTTAGAATGTTGCCGATAATATTGAATGCGGAGAGCGATGAAAATTGCTGGAGCACCTCCAGCTAGCAATAAGCAGATATTTTATAGATCTGCGACCATTCTAACAACGAGAGCGGTTATTATGGCTACAGGTAAAGAGATAGCAACAAGCAGGAGAAGTTCAGCAATCGCTGTGTACTTGTTCCGGACAATCCAGCTGCTTAATAAAGCGGAGCCTGTAACGACAGCGCCCAGGACGGCGAACGCCAGCAGATACAGGGTATCGTGTTGCAGGTCGGTGGCCAGTATGACTGAGCGGCCGGCGCGTCGATGATGATCGAGGAGCGTGAATGGTTCCCAGATTGACGGGGTTGTTAGACGATCTGGTATTGAGGTGAACCTCGCTCGTGTTCCGTATTGTGACTGCAGTCCAGTTACGTCCTTCTGTAACCCCAACATTTGTATCAAACATGCAGAACGATTCATCCGCCGATTCAACAAATTTCGAGTAACTTTTTTTGTTTTTTCTTTTGTAAACCTTATTTCTCTATATCAACATTGAATACACCTTGCTGGCCGATTCAACCGCACTGAAATTGATTCTGCTGTGGTCAGTTGAATACTTCTTTAAACAGATGAAATTGATCGGTTTATGAACGGACTTCAGCAATCGGCCGATACAAAAAACTCAGATGATGTTAATCGGTAAACAAACACATTTGGTTTTAGAAAAAGCATTCAGAATACACATTGCCCAGATATGGCCACGATCGACATCAATATAAATTGCCATCAGATCGGATTTTCCAACAAGAAAAAACCCTAACCATCCACCATCCTTGTTATCGACTATAGTAGCTGTGGCCTATGGCTTCAGCTTCATCTGGGTCGTGGAACATGTTGAGATGATCCGGGTCTGGACGAAGATGATCCGGGTCTGGACTCAGCGTCTGATGATGCCATACTATCTACATTCAGATGCAGACGTATTAGTATCCAGAATCAAGTGCTCAATTTATTCAGGACAGAAGATGGGTCGTCACAAGTCGGGCTGCCGGCGCACGTTGCCAGCAGCCAGTCACCTAGTCCAGCGCCAGGTGGTCACCGCCCTCGGCGCAGCCCAGTGCAGTTCCCGTCGTGGTCGCTGTCTTAACACTCCCGCCCGACAACGCGGGGAATGCTCTTGCCGACATGAACTTAGCCCGCAGTCTCGTGAACACATCCAACGGCACGGCCTTCGTCAACACGTCAGCGATCATCTCAGAAGTGGGACAATATTCTTAGGGATATATAGGTGGTTCCTCGACAAATATGCTAGGGCTTGTGAAGCAGCCTCCATATATATATATATTAGTATAAATTTTTACATCATTAGAAAGCTCATGAAATATCCGGCCACTGTGACCAAGTAGGGAGCCGCCATCTCGTTGTCAGCCGCCAGTAATGCCATTCGAATGCATTCGAATGCAATTGTTAGTCTTCCAATGTTAGTAAGGATACCACGGAGATCGCAGTTTTTGTCTCCTACAATCCGTCACATCGCCTAACAATTTCACCGCATTTCCAACGCATTTTCACCGCATTTCCACCGCATTTTCACCGCATTTTCACTAGGGTTAGGGTTAGGGTTTAGGGTTTGGATGTTGAGTTTGCACACTGACAACCAGAATGAGCAGAAGAGTTGGCCCGGGATCGCTTAAATAGCGGCCCAGGGCCCCTGGGTACAGTTCATGGTGGAAGCGCCTGACTGGGGATCACTGGCTCGCCAGTGGGCGCTCAGGAGCTGCCCGTCGTTCCTGGCGGTCCGCGTGCTCTCTGAGCTGCAAATTCCCATGGGGAGCCAGAGAGCTGTCCGTCGTTCCTGGCGGTCCGCTCTCCCTGTAGATCGCGCCTCAGTCCATTTCAGAGGGCTGCCCGTCGTTCCTGGCAGTCCGCTCCGCTTAGAGGTCGCGCCGGGCCTTCGGCCCTGCAATCCCAGTCATGAGAGGTTCCGCCGGCATGGTATACATGTGGTGGTACCTCCGGGTTGCGCTCGTTGGTCGGAGGGGCCTCCTATCTATACTTTAGGTAGGCCTAGGTAGCTATTTTTCAGATATATCCGTGGCGCATTTTATTTTTGGGCGACATTAAATATATACATGCATTTGCCGTGGCTAGTAGAGCCATTTAGTTTTGGTTTCACGGACTTAGGGTGCGTTTGGCTATCT
>RBZT01000791.1:0-34904 GCA_003693705.1 Polymyxa betae
GATGCCGGTTTATATTAACGCCAGCTTGAACGCAAGTCAAAACATGGAGGCCGGTAATGGCAACGCCAATGAACATGATCGTGAACCATCCGACAATGCAATAGCCTGCCATTCGAGCGATGCAGTGGCTTGCCCAGGTTTCGCTTACAAAATGAGCAGAGGCATTAAGTCAGTAACTGATTTATGGAGAGAGTGGAGTTCCGGACTCGCCTGTCAACCAGCAATTCGCGATTTGGAGCAAAGATGGGGATCGGAGTGGTGCAATGGCAACGAGAGGCGATTCTTCAATCGGAGGAAACGCATAATCGACGAAATAGTTCGCAGAGCACGAGAAATGGATGGTGGCGACACCTGCGAGAACTGCATAATCGCTGCAACTTGCCTGGAGCAGGAGCGTATCATAAAACAGAGGTCTCTTGATTGGCTCTTCAAAACATATAGCTTAATAAATGTTGACCCAGCTTATGCTTACTATCGAAATATAGATAGTGCGAAAATGCAATTCATTAGGACGTTCAGGAACCGTTTGAGGAGCCGTTTGCAAACAATACAGTACTATGGAAGTTAGCAATCTGGAAGTCGCATCTATCCCACGACTTGTATGGAGGCTTCAATACCGAAACCGATTGCTCCCAGTTCCAGTATCACGAGTCGAAAAAGCACCTTGTGCCGTTGCGCGCACTTTTTTTTGGAAGTAGTTATTGGAGCCTGGTCCAAAAACAGCGTGGGACCTGGGTCCGGGACCCATAGTATCGAGGGGGTGATAACTGCGGTTATTTAGGTCGCAGCCCTGTCCCCACTGGGGACCAACCAGGACCTACCGGGACCCACGCTCCTTTTAATTACTGTTCTATCATCTTGGTTATCATAGGCCGAAGCCGCCCTGACGGCCGCATAGCGACGATTTTCCAGGCGCGTTGCTCTAAAAAGCTGGCAGCTGGTGCGATGGATCGTAATCGGCGCAATCCGCAAGCAAACAACGACGCCTTGTAGCAGCAGCATCATCGGCCTCCTTGGAAGCCTTGATACCAGTCGCTAAGAGGCGCTGTTGTGCAGATTATGATGAATGATACTGATATGAATCATTGCACTTAATGGCAATGAACGACTCGAGCTGTGTGTTGTCTAAGCAACTCGAGACCATCATGACCAAGTCGCATGAGTGCCATTACCGATTCTTATCGCAGAAGAGAACGGTTGCAATACATGCCTGCGGTCGTTAATGGTGGCATTAGGAATGCCCAGCCCTCTCAAGGAAATTGTCACAGATACCTCAAAGCACAAATGACAATGGAATCACCAAAATCGATGTGGTGAAACCACTCAAAATTATCAATCTCGTGTAGCTGTAGGACGTTCGACAGAGTAATGTTGATGCCGCCTTTTGAGGAAGGCCATTCGGGAAAGCTATCGCGACCGGAAGCTTTGCTCAGGCGGGAATACGACCTGGAGGATGTTGTAAACTTTTCTTGACCAACGTCATCGGCGAATTCGGCCACGATCTGCAGTTCGAATCAGCGGGTTAGTTCATTCTTCGAAGCGTTTCTCAAGCTCGTCCAACATCCTCCGTGCCCAGAGAAGCATTCCTGCATAGCTCGATTGCACGGCCTGCTCGGACATCGTGAGCAGATGATGTCGCGTTCGGCAAAAAGTCGGATGGAGGGCAATTTGATAGTGTTGCTATATGAAATTGTGAATGTGGCAAAACCGATTGAAATCCATCGGCCATACAAGCTTGGGCTGCAAGAATGAACCGATTTACCGTATCGATGCTGACATTGGCAATGTATAAAATCAGGCATTTTGAAATCGTTTTTCTGTCTCTCAATAGGCGGTGAATTGAATAACCGCGTCGTTTTAAAGATTCAAGCCAAATTGCTGTGCAAAAGATACAATTTGAAACTACAAACCACTCAAGCACTGATTAGCTGGCTAGGCTGTTCTCCATCTAAAAGTTTCTATGCAACAGCAACAGCTAGTGATTAGGGGGTTCTAAAAGTAAATCCATTCTTTATAAGCAACGAAATTAGATCATAAGACGATTGTTAACAAGGAGAAAAATCAATCATAAAAAAAACGGTTATTCGAAATGTGATGACTTTCGCTTGGCACCATTACGAGCAGAGAGATCATCAAGAACCTTATCGACGCTCTGCAGCAAATCGCCAACTGCCTGATGAGCGCCGCCAATCACATTGTCATTATGCGCCGTGCAAAGATTCTCGAAATCCCAATCGTCCAGCATCTTTTTCATCCATTGCTTGAACTGCAACGGTGCATCAACGGTAGGATAGAGACCAACCGTTGTCAACGTTGGATGGAATCCCAAGCCTTTCTTGTACAAGAACGATCCCGTCCATTTGGTGATGGTGTCGTCATTGAATACAGTCTTGCTCTCCTTGTGATAGACAAAAACGTTCGAGAAATGATTGTATAGTTCAGGCTTTGGATTGACAAATTCAGCTCCATCTGGATATCGAAGACTAAGACCACGTTCTTCCCCTAAAAAAACAGTTATATCCCGCATTTAGTTGTACGAATAGCTGACAATGCTGAAGAGTCTCAGGATTGCTAAAATCGCCTGCCCAGGGGATGTCTGGGAGCATACGCAGATGCCTAGGGCAACCATAGTATTTCGCTTGTGGATAAAGGTCATAGAACTTAGCGATTGCCCCAGTATGGAAAGGATGGGTCACTAATAAGACATTTAGCATTATCGAAGAACGATAACAGGATGCATTCGTTTGACTTCAGCTGTGTTGGAAAAAGTGGCTCAATTTGCAAACGGATGAAAAGTGCAAAAGCAAACGTTTAAAGGCAATCTCAATCGAAACGAATGAACCTTACAGATGACGGAATCAATAAGGTTTCCGTTCTCGGTGATCGCGTCAATATCAGCTTTTTGTTCAGCAGAGACGTTCATAGCATCCAGGACGCAATACTTTCCATCCTGAAGGCGAGCCAGAGCCATGTGAGTCCCGATATTGTATGCATATCCCAGTCGAAAAGTCCCACGAAGATGATAGAACCCGTTTCCGATCTGGGTAAAATGCTTCAGGACGGGTCCGCCTTGGGCCATGACGGTTGCCACAGCGACGAGTAAAATCAAATGAACTTTCGCTTGCATTGCGGTTACTAAATAAGAATGATATTAAAGGGTTTCCCGATTCCTCTCGTGTCTCTCTCTACCCACGCAATGTCCTCATGCCGGCGATGCCGCATGCTTTCTGCGAGCGCCCAGTGGCGAAGTTCCAACAGAACTAACTACAGCACTGACTGCTACGAACATTTAGAACATGTTTAACCACGATGATGATAGTCTTGCCTCAACGGATAACAACCGAAAAGTAAGCGAGTGTTTTCTTGTTCAAGATAGAGAAATTGCTCCGTTCTCCCAGATCAGCAACCTAACTACCTAAAGTTGACGATGGTGTCTTCAAGCTTCTTATGTGAAAACCATTGAAGCATTGATCCACTTGCAATCCAACAGGTGTGCTAAAGCGCTTCTACGGTGGGTGTATCTCGCGATACGATTATTGCTGATTGAAATAGATGGTAGACCTTGTAACCCGCAAAATGATTGTTGAATGGAACGTTAAAGCGGGTGCCGGACAGGAAATCCTGACCAAATCAAAATTCGAACCTGTAAACCCCACGTACTACGACGAAATAATGCAACTTTAATCGAAAATTAGATATCCTCAACATGATTGCTCGACATATTTCCGGAAGTCGTTTATCATCCACTAGGTTAAAACTATTTCTTCTGCGTTGCTAGAAATACCCGTTTAAACGAATAAGAAAGCACCTGCCGTATAAAGAGAAAGCCCCAGGAAATGGTGCTTCATAATGAAGTAGAAGCGCGTCTTACTTAGCGGCGTTACGAGCAGAGAGCTCATCGAGCTCTTTTTCGGTTCTGTGCAGCAAATCGGCCACAGCCTGATGAGCGCCGCCTATCAGATTAGAGTTATGCGCCGTGCATAAGTTCTCGAAGTCCCAATCATCCAGCATCTTCTTCATCCATTGTTTGAATTGCAACGGTGCACTAGCAGTCGGATAGAGACCAACTGACTTCATCGAAGGATGGAAATGCAAACCGGTTCTGATGAGACACCCTGACCACTTCGAGATACAGTCATCATTGAATACGGTCTTGCTCTCTTTGTGGTAAGCGAACACATTGGTGAAATGATTATAGGATTCAGGCTGCGGGTCGACAAATTCAGCTCCATCGGGAAAGCGAAGGCTGAGACCACGATCCTCCCCTGGAAATTCGAATGTCAGTAAAACAGAATATCATGATTATGGATAACCGACATTTCTGGAGAACTGATTGATGTTGTAAGTCACCCGCCCAAGTGATATTGGGGAACATGCGAAGATGCCGAGGGCAACCATAAAAGTTCGCTTGTGGATAGAAGTTATAAAATTGAGTAATCGCTCCAGTGTGAAACGGGTGAGTAACTGACAATGGTTTAGCAAACAAATTGGGCAAATTATGAGGATTTAGATAGGTTCAAGAAAAACCTGAAAACTGAAAAATGTTTGCAAAAGATATCGTAACATACATATGACAGAATCAATGAGCTTTCCGCTTTCAGTGATCATATCAATATCAGCCTGTTGCTCGGGAGATAGCTTGACAGCATCTAGGACACAATATTTCCCGTCCAGAAGACGAACCAAAGCCATATGTGTCCCAATGTTGAACACATATCCAATACGGAAGGTGCCTCGAAGATGATAGAATCCTTCTCCAATCTTGACGAAATGCTTCGGAGCTGGTTCAGCCTTGGCCATGGCCGCTATGACAACTGCAACCAAAATCCCCAGGATCAATTCACGCATTTTGATAGGATTCGAAAGGTTTCGCAGTCACATCCCGAGTGCCATTTCTCCAAAGAGTACAGGCTATAGCTGCCAGAATCTAAGTCTAAGTGAGATGAGATTCAGTAGGCTTCTCTGAACAACGCATCCAGTTTTCTCACAAGCCCATGTTCTTTTGTAATCTCGCTAAGAAAATTGTTGTTTGCGATGGGGCCACCAGAGACCTATTGGGATTAACTGGCGGATTCAGTGCCAGTATTAGGCTGGGCCGTATTCCTGATACATACAGATCTTGTTCCCTGTAGTAGCAAATTCCGGTATCGCTCCTGCATCTGGCTGTTCCTGGTTTAGCTGAATGGATACAGGCGATAGCGACTAGGTAGCCTTGTATATCGTCGGAAGACATCTGGCAGAGTCTCATCCTGGACGAATGTGTGTCGAATGATTCCAGCCTCATTACCCATCATTAGAGCATTTCTTGATTAGTGAATGAGAGGTATCATAAACCACAGTGGCTCACTTGATTAGAGAATGAGAGGTATCATAAACCACAGTGGCTCTGTGTCATGAGACATTATAGCTCTGGTAGCTTTCACACACTTTTAGTTAAACACCAACAGCTTGCGAAATCATTCTGTCTCTCTTCGTCTTTCGCTTGGTTTTGGAGATTGACTTGAGAAGGTCTGACCCAGCGTCGATCGAAAAGCCTGTCTTCTGCTTCGAATAGTTTCGCTCTTCGTGTTTCCATGTTGACAACTCTCTGCTTTCTTGGTATATTGCTAGGAATCCCCCTGACCAAAGCTCACGAGACTGTTTATACTGTTCCAGTTAAGTTCTACCTCGCGTATTGCTTCTATATTGTTGATTTTCCTATTGCAGTGCTCTTCAAATTACTATAGTCTGAATGGCAAATGTGGAGACGCTGATCATGCATTCATGAGATGCCCGAAAGGCTTTTGGTGTAGCCAGTATGGATTGTAAGAAACGATTCTTCTTAAATCGTTGATTCTTTTCATCCACTTTGTTGCTACAATACAGTCTTGTCGTGCAATAACACTAAATTCAGCTGTGGCACTACATTAGAATATCGGCAGAACGCCATTTGCGCTCGTGAGCATCGCGACGATCCAGAAGACGGTGAAATTGAGGTGAGAGCTGTTAAGCACAATATATAGATTCTCAATTTTGTTGCTAGTATCGCTTTGCCTCTGATGATAAGGTCAACTAGATGCCGACTATTATAAAGCCTCTAAGTATGTCTTTTCAGCCCGAGGATTTTCTCTGTGCGGATGATACTGAAGCGGTATCTGAGTTGTTTCTCCAACGCTTGCTTGTGCTTAAACTAGAATCAGCAAATGTACGATGAAGGGAAGAGCAACCATAATGTCGAACGAACTCTTGAGGTAAACAAACCACTAAGGTATTGTTGTAGTGTCGCAGCAGTAAATTTCATCGTTGGGGAAAGTGTGGGACCCCCGCTCATGGCAATTTTCGTTGTCGATTCGGAGAATGGTGCAATCAGTTTGGATTGTATGTTTAACAAAAGCAATTGGCGTCTTTAGGAACATCTTTGAAACATGGCCTCAGCTGTGGAAAATATCGGCCTGATGTTGTGAATGCATTATGCCCGCGGGAGAATCGCCCAAATCCTGAGAAGATCAATGTAAACTTCGGGAAATCATCTATTCGCACGCTGATTCTATTTTTTTAGTTCGAATTTGCTCCAGATGATGACGTAAGGAACCCGCTTTAAATATCTTGTCCAACCATTCATTCAATCCACTAGCCCAAATTCACCTAAACCATTTGACCCACTAATGCTGTTCGCAACACTCTATCGGCCCCAGATAAACAATCAAAACAAGTTATCAATAAACCTTATTCGTATTGTTCCGCCTGCAGAATGTGTCTACAAACACTTCATGTTGAATGTCGCTATAAACTTCATCGCTCTCCAAGACTTCGAAAAAATGTGCGACACTTTTTGAAGTGATGTTTGTTGATGTCTTACCTTCAAGAGGTGCTGATTCATTCGCCTCTTCTGGCTGATTATGCCGATTGCAACGAGGGCACAACTGATTATGTCATTCCGCCTTTGAGATTCGCCTTGGTCGAGAAGGGTCAGAAGTTAATCATCTGCCCGATCATTCGACTCATTCGACCAACGTTCAGGAGTGTATCGGTCTGGTTACCCGAATCTGGGTAATCAACAGTTCTTGGAGAGATTACAGCTTCGTAGCGTTCTTTATCTCTGCAAGGAACCTATCCGTGAATGGAATCGAGGTTTTATCGAAAGGTAATCGGATTGCTGTGTCTGAAAGCGCCTATGCTGATTTCCCTGGATCTATCAATTTTTCTTGAGATTTTGCTTTATCGCTCCTCATGTCATAACATGGCTTCTTACGAACGGGCGTAATCCATTTAAATTTCATTTCTTTATGAGTTTTCTTTCTAAAAACTGAAACCATTGGCATTTTTTCCTTTGATACATTGGCTGACTCGTTTGTAAATACTTAGGAATAACATTGAGTTGTTTCAGCTCGGGACGGATGGCAACAAAGAGCCATTTTCGGTGGTACCACTGGAAACTCTCAAAACTGCTCTATCTATTATCCTCGGTCTGATCAGTTAATTGCTTTGCGACCTTTTTGCTATAGTCGTTATTGTGCTCCGCTTTGTCATTTTAATTTTGCCCTCCGATCGTTTATCGGTGATGTAGGCCTGTTTGCAATTACTGACAAATCTTCCAGACACTCGAAACCATCCGATCTTGATTCATTGCCATAAGGGCACTGTAAGTTATCAGCTTTATCCTGATGACTTTATCTTCGAAATCTCTTGGCTCCTGCAGTTCTATCGGCTCGTTTTTCTTTAATTTGCATGATTGAGGTTGAGTCCCTTTTCCCTCGAAACCCTTTTACCTGTTTTTCTATCAAAATGCGTTTTCGCTGAAATGTGTTGTTCAGCATCGAACCGGCTGTCTTGTGGGATGCCTACGAAAACTACAACAATGGTCGCTTACAAGTATTCTGTCTGAGTATCAGCGATTTGCTGGCTCCAAGCCTCGTTTACTTGATCAGCAAAGTATCGAACTTTTTGACCCTACTATTATCGATCTAGAGGGGGGTCATCTTCCAATATGGCTGAAATCTTACAACATTTGAAGTGTTCCGATTTGTTGGTACCTCTGCCCGGTGCATGTCAAGTCTAGTAATTGATATAATGTTTGCACGTTTCATAAACAGTTTATTAGCATTCGTTGAATTGAAGGTTAAACCGCTCCCAACTCAAAGTGTTGAAATACCATCTCTTCTGTGGTTATAAAGTAGGGATACTATAACCTAACCTGGCTGGGAATCAACGAGGAGAGACTGCGCTTCTAACGAGTATTGATGCTGCTTTGAGAAATTGCAGGCCGAGACATTGCAAAGTTGGGGCCGAAGTCTATCTTATGAAAGAAAGATGAAAGGATTGAGTTTCAATCTGTATGGGAGTATTGAACTTGCTGCTCGATGTCATGAATAAAAAAATTCATTCGCCTAACTAATTGGAAACTAATGGTATCCGTTTTTGTAATATGGCTATAGGTAATCAAAGCTGGAGCATGCCTGAATCATCTCGTGATTGATTATAAATAGTTTCCGAATTCGTTTATAACATTTCATTGCTAGACAAACAGACGTTGCTAGTACCAGTTTTACTTTCTGCCAAATGTAAACGCATTCTCAAGTCGGTTGCGAAGTTCTTCCACCATGAACCGACGCTCACGGGCGGTTCCGGTATTCACAACAGAGTTCTCTTCGGCACGTCGAAGCAAGTATGGCACGACTTTGCCAATTGGACCGAAAGGGACATCTACTAGCGGGTCAGCACAAAAGAAATAGAAAACAAAAATGTTGTCTGACATTTGTAAGTAGGATAAGAGTTTGCTGCAAGAGTATTGGTCACATGATCGGCCATGCCAAGAAGCTGAGCAAACTTGACTCTGTCTTTCACGATAAGGCGCTGGTCCTAAACATTGGATTCAGATTTCCATGTCGGTTTTATATTGAATGCTCTAATTTACCATACGGCTGGTTACATACTGAATAGAATCGGCATTATGAGATGCCAGCATGAGATCGGCGTTATGGATTGACTAAGAGCAAAGTGAATGGAAGGTCTGTGAAGTGATAGTCAACAATACATCGAAGAAAATGTTCACGCATTCGATAAGCATTGATGTCGTCGCTGAAACATCACGGTTGATAGGATCAGGGTAGCCAAGTTCGGCAGCGCGAGACCTCTCTTCAGTCATGTATGCTCCACGAACAAGTTTAGCTGAAAAACGATATTCTAAAAAGAATGGGATTAAGCGAAGCGAACAGTAATTTGAAGATAAACCGGAGTCCAATGCTATGCATAAGAATGAAACGGATTGAAGGTCAAGTTGAAGCAGCGAATTGTCAAAAAGAAGCCAAAAGCGAGAATACTTTCGCGTCCAGCTCGTGCGATATCCAGACGAAGGCGACGAGCACAATCAGTACGATAAGCTTGATATGTTCCCGAAACAATAGATTTCCCATCACGATTGTATTTTCGCTGAGCTACCAGTCAGTGGTTGATAGATATACTCATTGGCCCATGCCTGAAGTTCAGTTACGAGAAAATCGATAGCACCTTGCAGATACGTCTGTAGCAAGCAATTAACATCAGAATTTCGTGGAACAGCAAGCACGACAGAAACTTAAAGCAAAATATGCGAAGTTTTAGAAACTTTGCAAACAATTTTCGTTCCAAAACTGAGATAATTAAAGCATAGCACTTCTAAAGCTTACTTGCTCAGCATCGATAAGCAAATGGACGTTGGAGACCGACGCTTCTTTGGCAATGCAATCCAAGCGAGCTTGAAGTCGGGCAAGCTCAGTGAGCTGAGAATTGTTCAGATGTGGTAAAAATCTGCAAGACCAAAACACTTTGAGCTGCCACAATGATTCACTTCGATTCAGTCGACATACGGGCCTGCACGAATATGCATTTCAGCGGGAATTAAATACGTGGTCCAGTCCAGATAGTCAATGACGCCATCACTGTTACAATCCAGCCTATTGGACAGTACTTAAATTTTTGGCCGAAAAGGAATGGCAACGGAAAGAATGAGATATTCTGAGAAATTCGAGCTCAAGAATCAAAGGCCAGGCGAGCACGATCCAAAGAAAATAAAGAAAAACAAACTGCGAAGGAAAATGGGTTGCAAAAAATCTTAATAGCAACACTGAGGCCCGTTGGTAAAGATCTTCAACAATGCTGCTTTAACTAGCGCACCTTGGAAAGAATCTATCGGGATCGATACTGGAGCTGAGCCCTCGAACACCGGCAACGAATTCTTCTTTCGTAATCTTTCCAGATCCAGAGGTATTGAAAGCCTTAAACAGCTTTGAAGCCTAAGAGGCACTCTGAAATGAAGAACCCTTGCCGACATGAAAAAAACTCTAACCTTGTTCATTACTGACGTCGTTTTCAGTAATAATTCTGGGCTGCCCAATGCTGTTGCCTGACCAATGTCAGAGCTATCAATTACACAGAGCAGAAAAAAATGTGAGCAAGCCAACGAACTTATGGAGGTAGAAAATGTGTAAAGGGAGATCACGACGAAGCAGATTTTACCTTAACTGCAACCATACACTCATGTTTCTGAGCAGCTTTGATTGTCTTCAGAAAAGATTCCATGTTTTCATCCCATTCCCTATCAGAAGGCGGTTGTCCATCAACACCATCCTCAACTAGATACCAATATTCAACTTAAAATTAGAGTAGCGAGGAGATTAGTCACCAGCGTAGTCTAGAATGCAGCGAACTCGCAGTTTTTTCAGATGATCAACGGTTGGAGTGATGTCGATCGACGATTCGCCGGCCACAAATTGTTTGAACAACTGTGGAGAGGGAGATTCAATGGCAGCCCAACAGTGCAATGAATGTTTCCCGAAAACAAGCCACATAATAAGTACAAACCGCATGCACTTTAGTGCCGTTTCACAGCAAACCTTCGATTTTTTGAAAGAAAAAATACGCAAAGTGCACACAAGCTTGGGTGCAAGCTTATAGATAATCAAAGCGTATGCATTCGGAAAATCAAAGATGTAAACTTGATTCCTTACTGTTCTTTTGAGAACTGCATGAGTAAACTTGGGCCCAACAATCGATTCTGCCAGCTTCAAAGCACGCATTCCTCGTGAAGTCAGCCATGATTTGGAGCATAGCCATAGTACAAGGTAGGAACGAAGCAATGTCCTTGTAGGAACACCACCGAAAGCTGACGATGTCGGGACAACACCGAACGACCTGGCCCAGCGCCGACCACGGCCAGGTCCAAAGACGAACATCGAGACTGTTAAGCAGGTGGTTACGTAAGTGACCCCAACATGGCACCATCACAGCATTGAGAGGGCAGTTGTCGGCAACTGAACGAACAACCCTAGTACAAGTGCAGTAATGCGCCAGCGTTGACGGGTGTTCCCTGTCATGTCGAACTCTCAAGGTAGAGCAATTAACTGCGATCCTGCCAAATTTGTGTAATTGGGTTCACTTACAAATCGCAAATGATTATATAGTGGCTTTGTATGACAAGACATTTTTTGGATTGTAGTCGTCTAGTTCGTTGATCTTGGTCAACAGTGGCGCTGTATCCTAAGCGCAAGGCCGATATTACTCAGGCGTTGCCTTGACAGCAACCAGTGCTCTTACTACCAATTTCGGAGCTGTTCATCAATCATCCATTTACAGCACATTCTTTTGCTTGGAATACTAAATAGTCATTAAAGAATAGGATAGTTTTCTAGGAACCGAAAGCAAAGGTATCTATTCAGCATCTCAGCCATTCGGTGAAATACACGATATTTAAGTCCCAAGCAAATGCCACAAAAAACTGAACTTAAATCGAATCGTAAGATGTCACATCCGAATCTCGATCGCTTAGCAGCTGCACTTTGATTGCATACTGGACAGTCGAGCCCGCCAATCCTGCTGAATTCGAATCAATCGCCATCCAGTGTTTTGCGATGTCTCCGTGCGCATTTTCTGTTTTTCAAGTTTCGACTCTCAAACTCATAGTGGTAGTGTGCTGTCCATCAACTCTTTCGTCGAGGACGCTGGGATGGTGTTTGCGTCGCCAGAGCTCCAGCCAGGCCAGCCATGCGGGCTGGTACTGGAGGGTCCTTCGATTGCAGTCCAGTCCGGCGAATGCATCTCTTCTATAGACAGCGATAGCGAGGAGTCGGAACAGGCTGCTGCCGATGAACCGGTTTATTGCCTATGTAGGAAACCGGATGACGGTAAACTGATGGTTCAGTGTGATAAGTGCATGGAGTGGTTTCATGCTGCTTGTGTGAAACTGTACGAAATATTGTTTCCTTTGCTCAAAATAGTTTCTCCTTATAGTTAATCTGTTTCTATTTAACAAGCGATTTTCGCTAATGTTGGGTTTAGTACCGCTGAAAGTGATCTGAGCCATTGGTTATGTCCGCCTTGTCATGGTTCCAGACGAGGAGCCAAGTCTCCTTCACCCTCCCCTCCACCCTGTCCTTTGTTGAAGTCCAAACCGATTGCGGCTCCCGTCAAATCCAATAATACAACGCCTAAGGCGCAAACTGGCATATCTCGCGATAATGCTCAAATCGATAATTCAGCTAGATCCCAGAAAATTGGCTCTAGAAGAAATTTTGTTAAGATCAGCCCCATCAGCAAGATTGTAAAATTGATGTCGACCCCGGACGTACCTCTTATTGAGCGTATTCATCAAGGTGCAATAAATCATAGCCCCCGCGTACTTATTTGTGCTAAGTATATCCTCGAGCAGATAGGATTTCGTGCCGAGGAGCTCTATCAAAAGTGGTTGCTGACGATTTGGCTCATCGGATCGAGGAAGCTGCGTTTCCAAACGATCCGTCGCCGGATTTGATCAAGAACTACAAGTTGAAGATCCGCGAGATTATATTGAACCTCAAAAGCAATTCTGATTTGATGCAGAGTGGGTTCGCTGCGTTGCAGTTTAAACTTTGCTTACCTCATTCTCTTGCAGGTGTTGCTGAAGGATCTGTGACGCCGATCGAATTGGCCACGAAGGATGTTTCGTCTCTAGCTGCCCCTGATCTGGTTGCTGCTAGAAATGAACAGCGTCAACTAGCAATCAGTGCTCGGCTCGTAACGCCGTCCGAAGAAGAAACCGAGCCTCAGATGACCGTACCATCTGTCCCTGAACAGGTATCGATGTGTCGTGCACCTAACAGCCCGTTGATTCGGTTGCAGACTGTCGATATTGTTGTCCCCGATGTTGCACCTGATGTTAACAATATGCCGCATCCTGTAGAAGTTTTTTGTAACGATCAATCGGATTCAGATGTCTCCGCTCCAATGGCATATGAAGCATACAAAGAGGAGCTTGTCGACAGCGTCGTTACGGAAGTAGTAAAGCAACCGCCCCCTGCCGACTGGTCTGGTACATTGGCAATGTCGCCGTCGGACGAAGCGTTTTCATTGCGTGGTCTCATTGTCAATCCCGAACTAAAGTCGGACCGCAAGCGGTTTTCGAAATTATCTAAAGCTTTGTATATACATGGGCGAGTCCAGCCCAGCTCAGTGCATAAGGTTGTTGGAAAATATAATCAGCTTATTTCATCTTGTGACTTTAGTCGGATAGTTTCTATTACAAGTCCATAACATCACTCGAGACATGCAGGGACCAGAGCGTTTCAATCATAAACGCCCTGCACTGGTGAAATTCAATGTTGATGAAAACTCTTCTTCCGCTTGTGATAAGTTTGTCAAGGGATATTCAGGTGTGTTAACATTTTGTCAGTGTTTAATGATATGTTAAATTTGATTCAGACCGAAATCGCATCCCTGTCATTGACAATGCCGAGCTTGGTGTATTACTGTATTTTGTTTCTCCAGTGTTTAACAGCAACGCTCAATGGACCGCCCTGCTTCAAGAAATGTTCCAGTCATCGCCTCCTGAAGGTGCCTCATTATGGGCCATTGCTATAATTACTGCCGAATCTAAACTTAACAAGGCTTCTTCATCCTCGTCCCATCATAGGCCACACCATCATCGCTCACATAAAGAGCATTCAAGAACGTCTCACGCTGCTGTTCCAGTTCAGTCCACCGGCACGGTTGCGATGCAGCTCGAACACTTGGAGCATGTTGCTCCATCTACGGTTCCGACAATGATGCAGCTGGATTTGGAGCATGCCTTGGCCGAAGTTGACTCGCTAACGAAGCTGGTCGATCCTCGCCTAGACTCAAATAGTTGGCATAACCATGATAGCTATGCAGGAGCTATTGTCGCTCCAGAAAGGGCTGCGGCGTATGAGTCGAATCCCCATCCAGAGGCTGCTATGCCACAGGATGCTTATAGGGCTCATCATCCTGAGTCGGAGTTTATCCATCCTGATCGGGCAGCACGAATGTTCAATGAATACAGGCCAGTTCCAAGATATGCTGATCCAAATATGTACCATGCTGAAACTCATCCAAATCTGTTTCAAACCGACGTTCCACCAGATCCGTATCATTGGGTCTCTCAAAGCCATGATCGATATGGTCCGTCACGGGGTGGTCGTGCTGATTGGCCACCGCCTTATCATCGGCCCTCTCCACCTATGGGCAGGATGCCATTAGAACCTGGACCATTCGGTCCTGGAAAACTCAAAGATGAGCACAGGAATCGACGTCGTAATCGCGGACGAGAACACAGGCGTATTCGCGGCGGCTTTCCTTCACAAAGCAGATAACGAGCTTATCTAATTGTTAATTATATAATAATATCATTCATAGCGTTAATATGTCTTTGCGAAGCTTTCAGTAAAAGGCTCGGTATTCTCTCAAATTGCAGCCACGATGCTCAGCTTTCTATCGTCATCGTAACCGCCTGCTGTTATATTCTAGGGAGAGCAGTATCCAGTTCGTCAGGCCAACCCCAAGCAGACGCTGGGAGCGCTGCATCGATAGAAAGCCAAATGATGATCCAGTTGATCAGTGATCTGATTATAGTGATTTTGCCAGTCGCACTTTTTCCCTCCAAAAAGTGCACAACTTTGGTCTTTGAAGCGAAAAAAGTAATCGTTTGGCCATACAGCCGCGCAAAAAAATTCGCTGCCATCTTGGTCATTTTGAAGAGGTCAGTTGATAACTTGGATAAAGCCAAGATGGTGTCGGACCCAGCTGTTACTGGGCGCGCTGGAGGTGTCTACCTTCCTCCATTTAAGGTTGCCCAGCAAGCGGTTTCTAATGATCCCGGAACAACCGAATATCAGCGCGCTCATTGGGATGCCATGCGCAAGGCGATCAACGGTCTCGTTAACAAAGTCAATGCTTCGAATATCTCCAATATAGTGGTCGAATTATTCTGCGAAAATTTGATTCGAGGTCGTGGTCTGCTAGTTCGTGCGATTCTCAAAGCTCAAATGGCTTCACCAAATTTCACGCACGTATATGCTGGCCTTATCTCTGTTATCAATAGCAAAATGCCAGAAGTAATTTTCCTTCGTGATTCTATGCGGAATTCTCACATTCTGCAGATCGGCGAATTATTATTAAAGAGAGTGATTTTGCAGTTTAGAAGGTCATATCGGCGTAATGACAAACTGGTGTGCCTTGCATGCACTAAGGTAAATTTCCATTTTTTGGCTTAGCTGAATAATTTTTCTGTTTTCTTCATGTTATTAACATTGTTTTTATCGTTTGAATTCTACAGAGAAGAACTAGCTTATTAAGGCTGTATATGTTCTTAACATGTGATCATTAGTTCATGGCACATCTGGTTAACCAACAAGTCGCTCACGAAATCGTTGCCCTGGAGCTGCTAACTCTGCTGCTGGACAAACCTACTGATGATTCAGTTGAGGTTGCTGTCGGCTTCATAACTGATTGCGGCGCCATGCTAACGGAATTGTCGCCACGTGGTGTTCATGCAATCTTCGAGCGTTTCAGAGGAATCTTGCATGAAGGAGAAATCGACAAACGTGTCCAGTACATGATTGAAGGGCTGTTCGTTGTTCGCAAAAGGAAGTTTGCTGAACATCCTGCTGTTATTCCCGAGCTGGATCTGATTGAATCTGCCGACCAAGTATCTCATGAACTTTCCCTCAATGACGATCATGACCCGGAACGAAATTTGGATATCTACCATTTCGATCCTGATTATGAAAAGAATGAAGCCCAGTATGAAGAAATCAAGAAAGAAATTATTGGTGAAGAAGAAGAAGAAGAAGAAGAGGTGACTTTACTCTTTACTTTCTGTTTATTTGTACTCTGGTTTCTTGATTTCTGCCAAGTTCTTAACCTCTTCCTACTTTTAGTATTTAATCCATGTTTCTATATCTTGTTTGTTATTTCAATTGCTGCTGTTTCGTATTTTCTTCTTCTTTTAGCAATTTTGCCTATCTTGACTGACTCTATTAGGAGTCAGAGGAGGAAGAATCAGCAGAAGAAGATGGCGCTGTTGATGGTGCTGCTGCTCCTGGTGCTTCCATGGATATTATTGACCAAACTGGAACCGAAGATGTCACCCTCAGAAGGTAGTTATGGACACAGAAGCTTGACGCTCCTAACCTTCATTCAGGACTATTTATCTAACAATCATGTCATCACTAGACTTTGAAGAATGTGCCCACAAGCTACTGAAAACAGAGCTTGACGATGGGAAACAGTTTATTGTTTGTGAAATGATCATTGAATGTTGTGCCCAGGAAAGAACATATCTCAAGTCGGTTACTGTCTTCCTTTCTAGTATTTCGTGCTAATATGTCTTTAGATTTTATGGTTTACTTGGTGAACGCTTTTGCCGGTTAAATCCCGTTTATCAATCTGTAAGCTATTGCAGCATTTAAAGGCTTTTTTGTGTTATTCGAATGCCAAGTCTCATACTTGCTGATTTTCTTTGAGATAATCTTGTCTAACACACTTTTTTGCTCACATTCGTATTCAGGCGTTTGATGATCTATTCGCACGTCATTATGCCACTATTCATCGTCACGAGACTTCTAAGCTCCGCAATATTGCCAAGTTCTTCTCCCATTTGCTTTATACCGATGCTTTAGATTGGGGCGTTCTTGAATATATCGCACTGAACGAGAACGATACGACATCATCGTCGCGTATCTTCATCAAAATCGTATTCCAAGAGCTATCCGAATTTCTGGGATTGAAGAACCTTCGCAGTCGCCTACAGAATCCAGGACTTCAACCTAGCATTGCTGGTCTGTTTCCAAAGGATACGCCTCGGAATACTCGATTCGCCATCAACTTCTTCACGTCAATCGGTCTCGGCGGTCTCACTGACGAACTTCGGGCACATCTTAAGGTCCAGCAGGCCGAAGCTGCTGCTCTACGTGCCGCCGCTGCCGCTCAAGAATCCAGTAGCGAAAGCACTAGCGATAGCTCCAGCGACAGCTCCTCGGATTCCGATTCCAGCGGCTCGGACAGCGATGGCGACGAAAATTCGCTATCGCGGAAACGCTCCAGGAGATCATAAACCAATTCCCAACACCTTCGGTAAACTAATGAATAATATAACTGTTCAGTTATTTCCATCCCTTTCGTTTTGATCATAGATTAGGAGATTATTAGGCATCACTCGTGCGGTATCCCATAGTCTATGTTCGAGATCTTTCTTACCCATGCCAATATGGAACACTGTCAGGCCTCGAGCTACCAGTCCGTCACTTATCATTCGCCGATGGCAGCGCCACCACAGCGTCTCTGCACACATGATACAGCAGTAGAAGCCATCGTCAGCTTCACGCTCGGAGAGCTCGATCAGTTTCTGAAGCGCTGTTTGAAACTCGGGCGTCTCCATGTAGGCTGCATAGTCCCGGAACTCATCGACCTGAAGCGCGCTGTGCTTCTCGGCTCCTTTATCGGTGCGTCGTCGTCCTCCCAGATCGGGCACATGGATATAGCGAAGAGGTTTGCCAAGATTACGCTCGAGGTTGGATTTGGCAAACTGCGAGTTCGTGCGACTCCCAGGATAGCTGCGAACATCCACTAGGGTACGAACATCGTGATCGAGCAGTATCTGGACGAGCTCGTCCAATGTCCTGGTCCCATGCCCGATCGTGTAAACGGTGTTCATACTTCTTAAAACTGATGAACCGCTGTACTGGGAAACAGAATCAGCAATCAGAAACGCATTTCCAAAACACCGCATTCAAATATCACCAGGTGATAGAGGCGGTTTGATAAGGCTCAAGTTCCGCCGGCATTCTGCTCCAAGGGCGAATGTTCAGTTGTCGGCCCGATACTTGCACAAGGTTCTCGTGGTCCCGAGCGGAATCAATCGGAGCTAACGCAAAGAATTATGAGCTTCGATTGGTCCGCTGTGTTGGAAATCAGTACAATCTGATGACGTTCATTAAATGTGAAGAGCCATTAGACGATCAATGAATATTTCCACTGTAATTTAGCTTTAACATTGTCAGTATGCCGATTCTTGCGATCTTGGCGTTTCTGGTTTCAGCGTCGCCATCCAAGAACGTATTACTATGCTCAGTACGATTTCCAGTGCTAGTTACATCCGACATACTGAACTTGGAAAAATGCCATCGCGATGATCGAAGCTCTTTTTTCTTAGCTCTGGCTCCGTCTCGTATCAAACAAGTCCAAAATTGGGTCACATATCCGAACCCGATTCGGTTTACAGATCAGATGGGGCACAATTCTTTTTTCTACTCTTGTTTCAACCAGCTATACATTCCCCTCCCTGAAACCTCGCATCGGTTCTCGGTCCGCCCAAACCGACCATTGCTCATACACTTCCAGGACACTGATGACTGCTTTGATAGTCTTTAACCCACCCAAATATAGCTCATTGTTTTTGAGTTGAGCGGGAATTTTGTGGCATTGAATTATTAATAAAAATCCCGCCTCCACATTCAAAATGCGAGCCATAGCTCCAACCACTTTAAATATCTTGCCACTTAAAAGAGTACATTTTCCCATTCCGTACAAATGTTAGGAAGATGTAGCACTTATATAAGTTTGAGTGCCAAATCCAAAGCGTGTTAATTATGCAGTATCACGTAACTTTGCAATCGGGTGAAATATCAACAGATAAGAGGAAGTTCCAAAGGTGCCCAGAATCTGCACAATCGCACCAACAGCAAAATCAAGCAGGTGTAAGAACTTCATGCTTTAGTAGCTGTTCTGGTAGCCCAGATTGTCATCACAAAACGCCACCGAATGGATTTGAACGTAGCATCAGCAAATCCTGTAGTTTTAAAAAAGCCGAGAGGTCCAGCCAGCGTGAGCACCGACCATTAGCACAGGATTGTACCAGGATAGTCATCGGTGTAGATTCTCGCACGTACTACTTTTGAGACAAATCGACAAAAACTTTGGTAATTCGAATAATCACTTTTTTTTAGCAGACAGGGAACCGATCTCTGGATCCGGTGGTTGTTACGCAGAGATTTATAGAAGGCGAAGGCATTCAATTGCTCTACAAAAAGCTTAACGTTCACCGCGCAAGGTTCCAAGATATATACATGATATTGAGCAGCGAAAAATCTGGCGGCAATCCGATCTGCCATTGAGATCCAGGATGTAAGGCCCAAATCATCAATTGAAGTTCGTTGAATTCCGCTACGAGCACATGAAAATGCCTATCATGTTTGTGTATAATATTTACATGTTTTAGATTTGGAGGCTTTGATAGCGGTACTCAACGGAAAAAATCGCGCAAGAGTGGCGTCAGTGCAGGCGGGTTGTTTCTCGATACTTCCCATTGACCACTGTGTTATCAGGCGTTCGGCGTCATCATGCAATTCATGCGTCGAGGCGTCCCGATCGCCCCATGCTTACACCGTTACGCTCGGCCTAGACACCGTGGAGACTTCCGGCAGCAGATTTCCGATCCGTTTGCATTCGCTGTCCGACTTACTGGCGATTTTGCCGATGTCGAGTGGGATGAAGCCCAAGGTTTCATTTACCCGTTTGGAAGAGATCATTCCCTGACCAAGTTTGTGCCATCGCTGACAATTCCGGAGGGATCGGTTCATAACACCATCACGAATGCACCGGAAAGTGCTGCTGCTTGCCATGACCTGTTCGGAGGATTGTCTGTTGGTGGATTTCCTTTCCTAGCGGAGTATCCGCCCTACGTAATCGAGAAGAGTCCTGGTATCAGTAATTATATAGTCTGGCCTGCGAGCTCCAAGAAACAACGCTCGACGTTGATTCGCCGGAAGCATTGTTACGTTTCGTATGACTCGCTACCGGATTGTTACGCGTTGGTCTGGGATAAATTTCCCGGTCACGGTTTGCTGGTAAACACCAAGTCAGTGAAAGTAACAGATGTGGTCGATTCCGGTTGCAGAAGTCTGTTTGTGATGCCCAGATTGACTCAGAAATGAGCTGGACCTATAAATGCACTGTTTTTCTACCGTGACACTCGGTACCCATCTATTTATCTACCATAGCTCATTCCAATACAATCAATACATATAACTTGTTTTCGAATTAGCACTTTATGGTTTCACCTGATCGAGATTTGAAATGCATAAACCGATTCTTCTCGACGAGATCTATCGATCTATGCATTATTAAGATACGAGTTTAGAATCTGCTCTGCGATGGCTGGTTACTGTTGTAGTACATAGCAATTTGGTGTCTACGGTCCGAATCCTTAAAAAAATTTATAAGTAAAAAATACGACAAACTTAGCAATACTACATGGTTTCACATAGACAGTCGTCAATGGCCACCAGCCTTTGGCGTGGCCCAACGGGTTGCCTTATGAGACCTATAGTATCATCTGCTGTTTCTGCTTCGCTTTACCGGTACATTGGTCTTATATATCGGTTCATTTAACCCGGCGTGCAACTTGTGTTCATGTAACTAGACGTTTATTAGCCAGGCTACTTATTGCTAAAGCGAAAGCGGTGGCCGCCGAGAATGGAAATTGAAAATCAATATGGTAGCGACCTGGAGAAAGTTTCCCGAACTGGAAAAGTATACAACCAGCTAAACAATAAGACGGTCAATCTTATAGATAATGGATACTTTAGCTAATCTTACGTCGATCTGGATCCACCATCTGGAAGTTCTTCTTACTAGGAACCTTTACAGTAGATCCAAAATCCAACGTATGACCACCATACACTGATGTCTCATTTTAGTTTTGACGACAAAATTTCATTCATTATGTAGATTATCAGAACTGCTTTCAAAAGAAGCCATTTCCATTAAAATATACTGACGATGAATTCGAAATGTAACAAAGAAATAAGAACAAGAGACCAACTTTCGTGTATCAGAACAATGGGAGGCATATTCCAACGTACCTGGGTTCCAGACAGGCGGGTTATTGATGAGCGTTTGGGATTTCCGATCGCTACGTTCATGGACAGTTGGATCCATCATCATATAGAACTTTCGAGGTGCTGTCCCCAGCAGATTCGTCTCATAGACAATTCGGGCCAGTGCGACCCGGGCATGAGCAGGGATCGTCGGCGACTCGACGGATCGCTGCCTATACCCGTTGTCGAAAACGGTGAATTCTGTCCCGCTTATATTCACGGTGATGCTGGCGAGGAATCCGCTACAATGACGCTCCTTTCCAACAAATCAGGATGCAGATGAAGGTAATCTCGGGGTCTTACGATTTGCAGATCGTCACCTGGCACGGCGAGGATGTATTCGCCGTCGTTTGGGCTCCAGGCAGCGCTCAGGATGTGGCGATCGTTGAGCCACATCTCGTAAGATTGTCGGTCTTCGCAACGCTTCACTTGACCAAGGCATTTCTCTGTCACTTTCCTGCAAAAACCATCAGAAGGCGAAACAGGTTTTCTGTTCATAGAGGCTATTGATACATTGAGAGAGGCGATATAGTGTGGACTCGAGTTGCAGCTAGGATGAGATCTTGATAGGTCATGCAGTAGCCAGCATCATCTCTAATAGCCCTTGAACTCTCAATAATGAGAGGAGAGGGCGGCTCCCCTTCCCGCTCGATCACATGACGAATAAGCCAGCGATGAGCAGCTGCGAGCAGTTCCACATCGTCCCAGGCTAGACCGAATCGTCTTTCGAGAATTCAGCATGAGAATGGATTGAATGTACTGGAACAATACCCGATTCGAAGAACGGTGTGAGCGCTCAATGAGTTAATGCTTCCCTGCTTGGCTTCGTTGAAGATCGAGACGTTTCCTGCAATAGTTGGCTTGATAAACTATAAACACTGGAATGGAAAAGAAATTGTCATAATTTTTAGCTCGACAATGACCAAATCGGACATCATAAACAGGTAAATCAAAATACAAGGCTGAATCGGCAGTAATAGAAATCTCAGTTACCGATCATGTAAGCGGCTGCCATTGAGTGAACTGCATGTGTGCCCATACGACCTTCCAGCACCGAGATCGTGTCATAAACGGCGGCGGGTGTCGGTACCAGAACACGGCTGCGACCGGCACATAGCTTGGAAGGTCTAGTCATAGGGACGCAGGCCACCATCGTCATCTTCAAAAATCAATGAAACCGTGAGAGGACAAACTGAAAGCTTTAACAAACTTTGAAAAAATCAAACTTTATTAAAGCTGATTGGCATCATCACCCTGAAGGTTTGCAATGGGACAGAATACGGCATCGAATCACCAATTTGGTGATCATGGCGGCCGCTCTGCGTTCGGCACGAGATCTCAATGACAGCGACCTGGTCGAATTCGGCTTCCGAGGCGATCGGCTCGACACAAAAGTATGCAGCAGGAGATTCGCCAGTCGCCGTCCTGTCTTTGGCGGCGTCTATCGTCATGGCGATACGATAGCAACACAAGACTGATGGACCGAGAAAGTTTAGCTGTCGGTCTCAGCATGTGTGAAAACACAGTGCTGGGCTTTCAGTGTTATCAGAAAATGATGATCTATCGATCCATGTCACAGACCTTACAGGGTCCCTAAATGTATGTAACAGTGTTATCAGATAGAGCTGGTCAAGATGACCAATATAGATCCTTGTCACTATCGTTACAGGGTCCCTACATGTCATCTATGTAATGTCAAAGGGAACGAAGTCCGAATTTGATCTATTTCGATTTCAGATTGTGTGGATTGCCTGTGATTGCTTTGCTAAAACAGAGTCATTTCCGGCCAGGTATACTCCTGATCACTCGGCTGTTCTTGACGATATGGATGGTAAGCGCAGCTGCATGTGGGAACCCACTGGGAACTGCTTTCTTTCGAATGGTTCAGATAAAGCATCATTGTTAGACGGGAGAGGGTTTTGAACTGGAATGTGTTTGAAGAAGTGTTTTATTTCTTAGAATGCAAGCGGAATGCAATGCTTCCGGTTGAATTAGCGTGAGTCAACGCTATTGATATCTCGTGTTTGATCTAACAGCGTTCATATATGAACAATCATCGAATTGCTTCTGTGGCCCAATGGTCAAGGCGCGTGCCTACGGAGCGCGAGATTCCGGGTTCGAGTCCCGGCAGAGGCTTCACTTTTTTCAAGATTGCGTTTTAATCTTTCGTCTCCCTTTCGGAAAAGAAGTTTCGAGACAAACTCTAAACTGGGTGTTGCAGGTAATAGGTACGCACTACTCTACATGAATCTTAAAAGCACGCGATATTGTTGAGCCACTTTTCAAAACCAATCTGCTTTAAATTCATTATTAAAAGCGTTGCTGTAAATCTGTTTTGACATTACTCGGATACAGCTCTTAATTGAAGGTGGGTGGGCACTCAAGTTCTGGTAGAGTTTCTTTGATACTGTCTAACAAAACCAGAGCAGGGAGAAAATCCCTCCCCTTCAAATACCACTGCGACGTACCCAGGAGATTGACGGTCTTTTTTACAGCATCCTCTACAGTGATTTTCGATGGCCTCGACGACACTTTTGACAGCTCTGCAATTAACGGCTTATGCTTATACAAGAACAGCGCAATATTGGCCAGCATGCCCATCTGTTTATCGGTAGGCTGTCGGAACTGCTCCACCAGCGGTTCGGTATTCGTGACGGCCATCAACATCGCGGTCTGCCGGATGATCTCAGCCATCCTGACGCCATTCTGGGCAAATTTTCCAGAGAGACGCTCGCAGTATTCGTACATAGCCTGATGCCCATTTTCCAGACTATAGACGAACAGGTCCAGAACGACATGCTGAGGCATATCGACATTGCGGAACGTGAGCTTATAGTTCGGGGTGGCGGACATCAGCGTAGCGGCGACCGACAGATCCAGCTTGTCATCGAAGATGACGACGTACCGGCACAGGATCTCACTGGCTTCCAGGATTTCGTCGATAGTCGGCGTGACCCTCTCGGCCAGGATCAGGTCGCGAGCCAGCATGGCCAGGGCGGTGATTTCGGGCACATCACATTTCGTCATGTGACTGACGTAATCGCGCACGAAGCTGGTCAGGCTTTGCTGATCGAGGGTGGTTGGAATATAGCGCGGGACCGCGTCGGTTTCGTCATCAGCTTGGGGCTGCGCCGGGTACAGGGTGTCCCGCAGCATTGATCCGAACAGAGTCAAGACGATCTTGGCGGCGGTGATCAACGGCGATTCGATTTGGAGTTCCGGCTCCTCGGGCGGATGCAGGAATGAGTTGATGGCCTCGAAGACGTTCGGCATGGGGTCCGAATGTTGCGGTGAAGGGTGCGAGACATACGGCCTAGGCTCGATATCGATATGATCGGGGCCGAACGGCAGTTTGTCGACAAACAGAGACAAATCCGACGGCTCGGTTTCGGTCCGGACTTGGTTCATGAAAATATCGATAAAGGCGCGCAGCACGACGACCTGCGTTCCGTCCGGATCGCGCGCAGACTTGTAGACCAGCACGGGTTGCGGCTGGGTCCGGTACGGCAGGTTCTCCCAATCCGGATTCGTATCATACGCGTTCTGGAACAGATTCGCTACAAGTGCCGTATTAGAATCATGGTCAAAGCCGCCGCAGGGGAGTCCAACCCACCAACGGATGTTGCAGCAGGGGCGGCGTCTTCGTTGGCGCCGCTGGCGATGACGGCCAGGACAGCGACCAGGGCGATGATGGCCTGAGAGGTCCTCATCGATGCAGAATCCGACTTCGTTGGGCTGCGGCTCTCGATCAGATGTTCAGACTGACTCGATGGGGGAGACCGCTGGGCGGGTCGCGCAGCACAATGAGAACAGCGTGGACCGCAGGGTCAGTCTGATCTCTCACAGTCGGAACCCAGTGTGATTTAACCGACCCGGTCGCCGTTCGGGATCTGGTCGCGAAGGACGGTTTTCGCGGAATTCGCATTACCCTGAATGTCCAACGAATAGTTTAGTTCTCCGTCGAGATGCTGGAAAAGGGCTGCTCGATCACAGAGGCTGTCCCTGGCAGAGCGTAGTAACAGACCAGCCTCAGCGCTGCCCTTCGGACAGATTCAGCCGAAAATCGAGCAGAATTTTGGTTTGAATACTGAATCGAATTTGGTTTGAATACTGGATCGAATGCTCTCTGCTTAAGTTTTGCAGAAGCCGGTGTTCTCGCATTGTATCATTTACGTTTTTCAGATTAACAGACATGATGCCTTGTAAGAGATTTTGATCAGCCAGACCACGCCTTCAGATATTCCTTCAACTGATCATGACTATAATTCCTTCCGTCCTCGTTATCTATTGAAGAAGTGGAAAAAAGCGAGGTCGTGAAACTTGTCTTCACTTCGATTCTAGTTTCTGTGATACTCTGCAGGTCCAAGCCATTCAATGAGAAACGACCACAGCCGATTCAGAAGGTATAATAAAGCAAAAGTTTGTGTCATATAACGATAGTAGCTTTCTTTAAGCTGAATCGGAACCCAGATTCAAAACACGATTCAACTAACGAGTCTCATCGAAGATTATGTTTCATCAAACTCAGCATCTGAGTTTTAGAGAGCTCTGATGCAATCATTGAGGTCCAATTATTACGTTATAACATAAGCAATGATAAGGAACTCATAGGCAATAATCATAAGTCAAGACTTGCAAAATGGAAAGACAGCAAAGCCATGCCTTTCGCATGAAACTTTACAATAATCGTTGTATTGGATCCAGATACAATTTGGATTGCTGACTTTCTTTCGATCCTTTCCTCAGAGTCATCATTCCAATCACGTTCAGGACTGCTGCGACGTTTCATCGGATGCTTCAGCATCCCTATGATAGCGTTCAGGAGGCATATCCGAACCGAAATCTCGCTGGTATTGCTGACACAGCATCCTGATAACATCTCTATCAGCGAGAAGTCCCAAACAAAAGCAAATCTATCAACAAGATGGAAAAACTGCGACGGTCAGAAAAAGGAAAAAACTCGAAACATTTTTCTTGGAAAAGTTCGCAGAATATGTAATTGACAAACCACTGTTATTTACGAAATCTGAAGATACTTGCAAAAATCCAGTAAACCCTAGATAAAGTTGTCTTACTCCAAGTTGTAGACGCGAACGTAAAGCTCGTCTCTCTGACGTTCGGCGCCGGTCGCCCTCTGCAGCAGGCATTCTCGCTCCTTGCCGAGCTCAGCCAGGGCCGTCGCCGCGTCCTGCTGGGCCATGGCGCTACAGGCGACGTTGATCCGATTCAGGGCGACCTTCAGCTGCTCCAACTCCCAGCGAAGATTCGCCACCTGCGACTGGCGACGTTGCAGCTCTTGGCCCAGGACGCTGTTATCGTACTCGAGCTGGGCGATGTAATCGTCGGGGGAGTGTACGACTGTCGCCATGACGGGTAAGACATCCCGTGTCATTTGGGTTATTAAGACGCTTGGATTCGAATTCGACTTTTCGTGGCCATCAATTTGCGACCCATAAATTCGCATAACTCGGGACAGTTTCGAGGATCGGCCGACGCCCGCTGAACGGCCACGTTTATAGATCGGCCATCCATTTGGTGCATATGGGACCATAGAGCGATCTTGGTGCTTGAAGCGCTTTAGAAGATCAGATCGTGGATCAGAAGTGAATGCAGCAATCAATGGACCCATACCCATTCGGACCCATTCGGAATGGACCCCCTCGGAATGGACCCATCGGAATCTAATCGTGACTCAATGGGCGGTGTCAATGGGGGATTTGAATATCGACTCCGCCTATCAATCATCAGGCACTTCGCATCATCGAATGACCTGTCGAATAAAAGCTGCTTGAGTCCCATCAACTTCTCTTCAGATAAGTGAGCAGGCGGTGCTGTGAAATCGGCTCTTGTGGTTGCCGCCATTCCTCCACAGAACTTCACACATCGAAATCTGGCTTATATGCTGGATCAATACAAGACAGTGCGGCCCATCTTTCAGCAGGACTTTTCAAGTGATTTATTGCCTGTCTTGTTAGATTTGCTGACATCAAATGCCAATTTCCTTTGGCAATCTCATGGGAATAACCACGTGAGTCTTGACGCCAATGCATCGGTATGCAGGCTCTATATTGACAATTGAAGTGTTGTAGCGCGTTTTGTGCTCGTTTATACGTGCATCGAACAATGACGAGCTCAGCAGTACTAAAGTGTTAACAATTAGCTATCAGAATGTTAGCAAAGGCGGCAGAAGCTTTGTAGTTGATCCATTGCCGAAACGGCTTTTGTGTGCCTTCTAAACCTGAAGGCTCCATCCTGACTTGTCGTTTGATGAACACCAGGAGGGGGCAAGATTATTTGATGAACACCAGGAGGGTGACAAGATCATCTCTGATCATTAAGGTAACTTGATTATCACTACCTGCTATGTTTGCGAAGCATATCAAACTTCTTAGGAGCTAAAATTGCACACGTTTATTCATAACAGCAATACATTTAGTAAGGAATGATACAAATCTGATGGTAGCGCCGTTTTGAAGATTTCGTGGCGCAACTTTTTCAAACAAATTTCCGGGTTGGGATCAGCAGCTCATCACAGAACGGCCCGACTAGGAGGAGACCCTGACAAGGTCTCGGCAGACTGATCGGCAATCTGCATCTATCTTGGGGGTGTCTTAAGCAATCTCATCGGTGCCTTTGACGGCAGTCCATCAGATGAAGCTTATCCCATACAATGCTCCGATGAATATTACCGACGATTTTATAGGAAGACTTTTTCAGACTTCCTAGATCGGTATGACGCCGCTGGATCTGATCGGAAAACACAACCGCTACATTGACCTACGAGATTAAACATCATAAGGTGTCGGCCGACGAGAGCGTCGCTGCCTCTTAGCCGCCGGGGGTTAAACATCCCTTCTTCGTCGAAGCTGTGATCTGGCAGTAAAGTTTAAACCCTAACATCATAGCGGTCTGGGCCTGGTTGTAATAACCGCAAGCGACCTGACACATTGGCAGAGAAATCTGTACAAATGAGGCAGCATCTATGATGGTATCAGATGCAAAGCTCAATGCTATATAAGAGTTCTGGATGGTGAAGAGATTGAATGAAGATTATATTTCTCTATACGAATTGCGGACGAGATGATGAGCTCTCCAAGGCTGACGGATCTTCAAGATCAGAAACTCGATCTGATCTATTGGATGTAGTCTATCTATAACCTCATGCTAACATGTCATCGACATCATCACAATCTCGGATTGCGATTTCTGGTCGAACGTCTCCTACAAACATGTCTCTGCTTCCAACACAACTGTTGCCGTCTTCTACTAATTCAGATGGTTAACACACTTATACTCCAGCGTACCCTACCGACGATGCTGGATTGACATGCCGAATATCATCCCATCAGCAATGCCCCGTCTCTATCCTGGATCAATCAATCCATCATCACCATTATCAGCGATTACTGAAGAGTTTCATTCACGAACTACAGATCGATACATTTGCTGAACTCGCACCTGGTATAATCCTGCACTGTGGGATCCAGTGAGCATCGCCTTCAACGGCCGCTTCTTAAGGCGACAGCAACAGAACTCGCCCATCTTCCTGAGCCGTACTGCCCCAATCCACAGAAAAGATTCGCCAAGATATTGGTCAGGCGTTCTCGGGATTGCCCTCACGATATTGTAAGCTTCTGGAAAGATTCGCAAACCGGGCCTGTTTCCTATCCCACACCTATGAATGTCTCTTCGACTTCAGACGTCTCCCATCGTATACTGCGACATCTTCCTTCTCACCTGTTCAAAGATCCTCTTTGCAATCTACTTCGAATCGGGACCCGATTCAAATTGCATACGTATTTAGAGGACGTCCAGATGACAACCATCAAGCTCCAGAAAATCGCTTTATTTCTGGACCGTGTTCGGAATCCCATACACATTGTTTAATCCAAATTGAAGCCCGATATCATTCCTGCCGTACCGAATTCGTTAGCGAATTGCGCGACGATCGTAAGATTAGCAGTTGGTGAATGCCTCATTATGTGATATTTTCATTTCTATCGTAAGCTGTATACAAACGCCTTTCTGCATATCACCAAGACCCATGAATTGGACACTCTTGATATCACCATATTACATACCGACATCAGTTACGGAAGCTCCTATTGCTATCATCGATCATTTCGAAATGGGAATCCCCGATATATCAAAATGCATGGAATGCCGCCGCTGGATTGGGCCAGAACTACCAACATGAGTGTATATCTACAGATGATGGATAAACTTCATAGACCGCCAACCATTGCTAGGCAGCGGTTGTGATGCATCTCGCTTCGTAGCCGACGTCTTTTGTTTCAACACTGTTGAGCTACGTGATTATCCACATCCTGGTCGCGAATTAAGATGGGCAGCGTGCAAGCGATTAGACGACGATGTTATTGAATTCTGTCTGGTATAAGGAGCATCGGAGAGAAAATTCGAATAAATATTGCGGAAATGAATGAATATTTTGAAATAATATTGTCGTCATGCTTATATAGAGATGGTGAACTTACCAAGGCTGACCGACCTTCCCGACGATATTCTCGAACTCATATCTGAGACATGTCATTGGAGATCTATCCATAACCTCATGTTAACATGTCGTCGCTATCAGAGGGCTCTTATATTGCGATTTCTGGTAGATCGTCTCCTGGATGTGTGTCTGCCTCCAGAACGATGCTGCTGTCGGTTAATAACTCAGATGGTCAGCAAACAGATACAATGTCTTAACACTCTGCCTAACGGTGGATCGGACTATCAAACCATTCGAGGATTAGTAAGAAGGAAACTATCCTATCAGCAAGCGATCTATATTCTGGACAACTTAAACCTGCACGATTATGATAATCATAGAATGCGATATTTCATTCACGATCTACATCTCGATATATTCGCTGAAATCGCACCTGGAATGGTCTTGAATTGGTTTTCAATGGGTATCCCATCGCATCACCCTCAACAGCCTACCGTCGTAAAGGTGTTGGCACTCATGCTCATCCGCCTGCATTGGCCGTACTTCCCCCATTACGACGAGATTCGCCCAGATATTCGTGATGCGTTCTCGGGATTATCAGCTCCATATTGCGACCTTCTGGAAAGATTTAAAAACCCTTTCTCTTTATTATTTTTTTCTTATGAATGTCTCAGAGTCTTTCGTGACGTTGCTCATCTGCTACTGAGACGCCTTCCGGACCATCTGCTCAAAGATCCGGATTTCCTTCGCGATCTGCTACGAATTGGTATCAGATTCGAGCTCTATTCCTATCTAGACTTTGTCCAGATTACTGCTGAAGAGTTCCGGAAGGTCGCTTTATTTCTGAGCCGCATCAGGACTTCCATCCACGTTGTATTCAATCATCTAATCCAAGACGAATCCCGTCATAATCTCATTCCGGTCCTGCTCAGCATCCCCGAACTCGTCAACGAGTTTCGCGACGATCTCGAAATCAGTGAATGCTTAAATTTCTGCCTACAGTGGCGACATTTCAACCTCTATAGACAGCTATCTGCCAACAGCTCCCTATATATCGCCAACATACAACAGATCGCTGGCAGCAATTTGTTACATGCCGCCATCTCATATAATGCTCCGCTGGATATCATCGACGACCTGATTACAAAATACCCAGAAATGGCTCGTCAGAAGGACAGGAATGGTACGACTCCGTTACATCTGGCTCTGAACAAGCACAAGGATAGCCTCTTTCTACGAATGTTTGGCCAACTGTATCCCGAAGGCAAATTCCATGAAAGCGCAATATGATTGTTATTTCAGTGTTATGTTTCGATTCTGGGCATTATAAAATCTACAAACGGTTTTCTCTTAGAACGAGATATCAATCACAGTTGTTGAAATAAATCCGATTCAACAATACGATATGATCCAGATCGGCAAATGATACAATGTGCTTCATCAGGGCTGCACTATCGGAATTTATATCGCGCAGAAAAACTGCGATGCAATCATGCGGACATCATCTAGTTGGCAGGATACCAGCTTGTGGCGCTGATCACCTGAGTTCGAGTCTCAGTGTCCGCATCCTTTTTTTTGTGGTCGATCTGAATATCCATCAGATCCAGCAGTCTGTCTACCCTGGTTTATCGACGCTCATGATGTATGAGCGGAACTGGAAAGTGCATTGATGTGCAACCGCTCGACCTCTGTATCATTGTTACAGTAAATAAAGAAGCTTTTGGCATGCAAGCGAACTGAGAGTAGCTCTGTTCGATTAACACCGTTCTTTGATTAAGCTTTAAACTTTCCTTCGTCTTAGATTCTGTTCTTCAGCTTCAACACCTTCAGTTGACTCTTTCTGATCTGCAACCATAATTCTGTCGGCCTTATTCTCCCTGTTCGTTTTAGTTTATTGTAAATTCGTAACATTTTGATCGGAAATGCGAGTCAGGAACACGCTCGATGATTGAATTTTAACGCTACTATGCAGGCTGTTGCCCCGAACACGAATCTAATCCTAATTCTTCCAATAGAAGCCACAACGAATCTATAGTTCAGGATCCTCAAGAACAATCCGGAGCTTTCAAACTGACCTATCTCAGTTTCGCTCTACAGCTAGTTCTTCGAGTTTTCTTGCTGAAGCTCTCCACTCACCACAGATCTATTCAACCAGCATCTATTTCGGTGAATCAATCTTTGGCGCCGATTAATTTACCTGCATTTCGATTTACCCAGATTTGCCTAGACCTGGCTATATCAATGGAGATAGAACCAAATTTCTTCAATGGTTCTGTCAAGTTGAGGATTGTACTTATTTGCTGAAATTTCAGATGGACACTATGCGAGTTGGTACAGCTTTGAGGGACGCGATCCTGCTAAGATGGCTGAAGAGGCAGCACGTCAGCGACACCTCGAGGCAACATACTCTCTCCAGGACTATGCGTTCGAATTTCGGCTTCGGCAGCTTGTGTGCGTGACCTGCAACGGACGGTTGAGAACAATTGGGCCGCCCCCTTTGCAACTCCGGCTGGCAAACAGAGACTACCGTCTACGCGAAGTTGTACTGTAAACAGAATTGGCAAGATCATACTCGGGCTAATGAGAAATCTTCGTAAATTTTGGAAAAAGAAGCGCTTTAGTATCTTACGTAGTTTCTGCATTTTTTTATATGCAGAATAATACTGCAAAGAAAATGCTGGACGATATCAGCTCAAATTAGGATCTCGCTCAGCCTACATATAATAATATCGGGTTAATACCTCAGGCCACTGCCATTTGGCATCACATCGGGAGATCCGATAGGCAGCGTTGACCACAGCAGAGGCGAACGAGAGCGGGATGCAGAGGCGTCGTTCGTGATTGCGATGATAATCAGGCAGCATAATAGCAGGGAAATGATGACGAGATACGGCAGCTGTCATATTAATATGAGAGAGAGGGTTCATTCACAGTCAGAGACGTAACCCTTTCACCATCGTTAACGTGACCCGCAGTCCGACAATGACAAACCGAACCAAGGAAGGCGGACTACTGTACGAGCCGAATTCGTTCAACGAACTTTACTTAAGAAAATGAAGTTTTCTAACATTGAATAAGCCTGGGCTGCAGAATCGAAAATGTTTTCATTGCTCTTGTCAAATGTGTAATTTGGATATCTTTGCCAAGGGGATTGTGAGAGCAAAATGTAATTTAGTGAACAGCTACTCAGCGGCTTCCACATTTCTGTCTTCATCAGTTCCCTCCAGCGGCTGTCCAGCAACTTCCACATTCCCGACTTCATCAGCGACCATGGAAGCTCGGAGACAGGCGATGTCGTAAACGCAATCTATCGGCAACGATGCCAGCATGCACGTATGCAAGAGATCTTGGGCATCTTCGAGGTTCTCATGCACCTTCACGATCCCCTGGCACTTCGACAACAGGACCGGGCGCAGGAGATTCCTCAGGTCGAGGACGCTGATCGTATTCACGCCCACCTGATTCAAAGCGTCGCTGGCCTTCACACAGAGCTGATTGAGACGCCTGCCCATTGTGAACGTAAATGACAGAGCCATCTTCTTCTTCACTTTCTGAATACATTGAAGAGCACGATCAAGGAACACGTTCGCGATGCCGGCGAATTGATCGCCTTCGTACGCGTCGTACTTGACCTTGAGACGTTCGATGGTCAAGTCCCGAATCCGGTCGAGCAATTCGCTCTCATTCTGAAGGAGGATTTTGACGACAACGCTTATATCGGTGATTAATGCAGCCGAGAGCTGTTGAATCCACGAGCCCCGAAAAACCTCAATAATTAGCGATGTCTCCGTTAGGAATGAGGTCGGGAGACAAACAGCGGAACCATTCAAACCTAGAGAGAAACCACATTAGCAGGCTCTTATGTAACTCAGAAAAAGATTTGCTAAAATCTAAGCTATTTTCTGATAAAACCGTTCAAACGATTCTGTTGAATTAGCAAACAAACTGATCATATTACTTTCACTGTCATCATTGGACATCTCTTCAAACATGCTGAATAACGCGAGCCGAATCCTAAACAACAATCAGTATCGGACATCATCTGATTGCAACAACAGCCTACCAGATCTTCTGCCGACCCGGGACGTAATCGAGGTGGACCGTCTGATATCAGATTGAAATAGGGAGCGTGTGGGCGTTCATCGATCAGAGCGGCCTCAAGACGTTGTCGCAGATCTTCAACGACAGCCTCGCGCAGGTCGTCATCCAGCAGCCTCAACGCCTGCGACGCCTCCCCAACCGCAACGATGCGGATGGCGTCGGTGGCGACATTGAGGAAATGGCCGATCGTTCCCGGCTCGTCTTCAAGGCCGCATTTCTTCTGCAGCTCGCAGCGCAGAATCGTGGTGACGGTCCCGAGCTGGGCCACGGTCGACTCCAACGCGCTGGCCGCCTCCGTGATGGGCGAGCGCGCCCCCGGCGCCGCCGTCCGGTAATGCGGCCGCCGCAGCATGAACGAATCCGAGACGATGTTCAACGCGTACGAGCTCGTTTGCGTGAACGACGAGAAACTGGCCTCGATGAGGTCCTGGTCGACGCCGGCGAGGGCGGCCGCGTATCTGTCCAACGAATTCTGCATGAACAGGAGGGCGTCGTGGTCGATGACGTCGACTAGATCGCGTATCGGTTCGCCGCCATCATCAATGCTGTATTCGCCAACAGAATATCTCATCCAGACCAGATTCCAATAGAGCATCGCGTCCGGATCATCGGACGAAATCTCGAACGGCAGCTCTGCGCAAACACAGCACACAGTCAGACGATTCCATCGCGAACGGACAACGGGGCGGTCGTACTGGCCAGGCCGGCCTTGTACAGGTCGAGTAGGAGGCGGTGCACGTCGGTGATCGGCTTCTCCTACGAGGACGGTCTCAGCGAAACGTGCAGTCCGACTCCGGGGAACGGGCGAGTACGACCTCGACCATGGAGCGGACGTAATCGAATAGCATGTGGATCATGCGGCGCGATTTGTCCAGGCGTGGATCGCGGGCGTCGTGATCGACGGGGTCGGGCGTGACGGCGACGATCTCGGAGGGCGTCGCCGTCTCTCGTACAGATGATGAACTGCTCGATGGCCGCAATTTGTCATTTAAATGCTTCTTCTTCTTCTAGATATTCAAATATAAGCCATTGTTGTCTACGGCACGGGCAAGTACGACTTTGGATTTCCTCTTCGATTTCTGAAACGATTTCGATGACGATGCAGCCGCGTGTGTGATCGTGATCGGGTTATCGGTCGTTGTTTCTGGGGATTCCGAGACCTGGTCGAGGTCGAGAGCGGTGAATTG
>RBZT01000232.1:0-11263 GCA_003693705.1 Polymyxa betae
AGCAGCTGACGCATCTTCATTCGTTCAGGAGTCATGATGTTTGGAGTCTTCATCCGAAATTGTTTCAGCAACTCAACAGATACAGGGCCAGTACGGGGGTGATCAATCCAGGCTTCCCGAGGCCAGTAAGCATCCCGTATGTCAGACAGCTCGATTTCGTAGCTGCCTGATCGTTGACGTTTGCCTGGATTTCAGGTAGTCAATTATTACATATTTGGGTGATATTTTTCAGAGCATAAACTTACGTGCAGTATCAACCTTGAATAACTGATGATCAAGTGGCGCGACAAACCTGAGACCTCTCACCAGAATTTCTTCATTTGAAGGGCTTGTCGACACCGAAGGAACGTTACTTTCGAATAGAACTCGAACGACCCTAACCCCTCTTTCGAACTGCAAATCGACATCATGACCATGAACGATGCCAACATGTTGATGGGGACTATTTTCCTCTGACAGCAAAGCGACCCTTGCGACAGGTTTTCCTTCCAATAAGAAGAAAACAACAGAGCCTGGAGCTGCACTCTCCATTACAAACGTGTTTTGATGCAGTTAATGAGTCTATTGCACGCAATTTTTCCAAACGCACTGACGCATTTTATTACAACAGTGGCGCACTATTACGCCGTCACTCGCGCTGTTTTTGATTCGAATCTGAACGTGGCTGCGCAGACACCGTACGCACTCCGTGCACCCTCTTGTCCTCATTAGGGTTAGGGTTCACCTTTTATTGTCGACTTCACACCAAGATCAAGTCTTGCGCCTGGGCCCGGCTATGACTAGAGGCGATATGATGAGGTGTACGGCCCTCTGTCGCGAGGGCCGGTCTCCTGAAAAAATGGACGACCCCTCTTCTCTTCACGCCTACTTGTATGTCTGAAGCCGTTACCTGGGCCATCCTGCAATGGTATCAGAAAGTCTTACATGCTCTTTTCCGATGTCTATTCAAGCCAAGTGTAAAATCCATACGGCCCGTTTTAGGGTGCTTAATACCGGTGGATCTTGGCTGCTGTCGGCATAGAGCTGTAGAATCTTACGTACCAATTGTACAGCTACCTGTGAAACGGCCGGTCTCCTGGTCAAAATGTTGACCAGTGGTTTGTGTTTTACGTTCTTCTGTCTTTCTTGGAAAATGATAGAACCTGTAAAAGCCGCCTGAAAGCAAGTATTCTTGCCGGGATTACTTATATTGCATATGAAAGAGATTCTTGGCAATTTTAATTTAATTGCTTACGGGTGATGTATTGGCTGATCTGGCTAGGCTGAGAATAACTTTGACCAATAAACTTCAAAACAGATATTACTTTACTTTGTTCGAGATTGATTGATTAGAAATAGCTGCGATTTTTTTGTAAAAATTTAATTTATCCTGATTGCGTTTCTCTGCAATTATTCGGTGATTACATGCGTTTTAGATATGTAAATTTTACGCAGATGCTCATGCAAATATCTGCAATGCTCCCCAAATATCTGTCAGCAGAATCTGCGATTTCACGCATTTCGACTTGCAAAATTCGGCGTGAGCTTGCGAAATGGCCGTGAAAATTAGCAGGTCCGAAAATGCGGTAAAACGCAGGTCTGCGCAGTTCCGGTGCAGTATTGTTGTCAATTGTGATGGGTCCCTAAAAAAAAGCTGTTCTGTGGGCCGGGGAATCATAACTGCATTCCAAAAAACGCGGACCAGCTTCTAGATGTTGCGGAAGAGGTACATTTTGAATCCCATTAGAGATCTGATCGCAAAAATGCAGATGAGATCAATGATTGATCGTATCGCAAGCTCAGAACGACATCTGACTGCAACGGAAACCTGGCAAAACATTTCAAGTTCCATAAATTCAAAATATCAGGATGCTCCCATCAGAATGTTAAAAAAGCAGAAGCTATTTCGCGAATTTACTATTTTAAGAATGGTGAATTGAAAGCATATAGACTACGGGATATTGAGGAAAACGAGCTGGGTCTGAAATCTGATCATTCAGAGCCTTTCTGGCGTTCAACACTCCTGTTTATGAGGGAACGACCCAGCATAGGCTTGCTGGATGGGGGATTCCAGGCTTATAAAAGCTTTGAAAACCCCAACATTCATCTTTTTGTTGATGGAACGTTTCGCATTGTCCCTAAACCTTTCCAACAGCTGATGATTTTTATGGCTCGTGATCACGATACTGACTTATATCGCCCAGTTTTTTAAGTATTAATGTCTGCCCGGACAGCTTTTTTGTTTCGGTTTGCTCTCAACCTCATCAACGCTGTTATTGGATGTCCCATACGTGCAACGCATATTTTCTGTGACTTCGAATCTGCGCTAGTCAGTGCAATTATGGGTCAGTTCGATACGCAAGAACTGCATTTGCCTTAATCGTGACCTGTTTTATAGGTATTATTGGTTCCAATGTATCTATCGTTGGTTGTTTATTTCACCGGAAAAAGTGTTAAGTTACAGCAGCCGTCTGCCTGTGATGGGAGCGGCCTCCTGGATCGATCCTGCCCTATTTCCTGACAGTTCGTACACGTCAGGCGAGATCTACTGGAGACAGTCACAGTCTGTCAGCTACTTCTGTTTTTACTAAACCATTTTTGTTTATTCGTCTAAAATTTATCTGCTTGTCAACTGTGATCCCAAGACATCCCAATAGGTTATGGGCCCAGGGACAACAAGCTGGTCCAGATCATCCACGATAACAACCGGCACTAAAATGGTGACGCGGGAAATTAGATCTGCAAATGCATTGACACCATTCACGCTCAGTTCCAGCAATTGGCTAATATGTCGTCGCGCTGTACTTGCCGGAATGGAACAAATCAGCGCACTGGACATCCTAAGAGGAATCGAAAGGAGACCCTGCGCAACAATGGAACCTCAGACGAACCCGAAGCCAGAGCCAGACACCAAATATGTCGAAATTCTGCAAACCCAACTCATTGAAGCACCCCACCAGTACAAAACCGCATTGAACGCGTTCAAGGCAGACAAAGCCGGGGCCGAAGAGGACGAGGCCAGCATCGACAGGGGGACTGCAGTCGTCGAAGCTGAAGCAGAAGTTGATGACGCCGAGGACGCTTAACTTTGAGGGCAAATCAGCTGCTGACCTAATTCCATGTCGAAAACCAGTTAATGGCGTTGACAGTATCGGACAAAGACGATCTTGAGCAGTTCCTCAACAACGTCCGACTGATAGAGACGCTGATGGAAAGCTGTGGAGTCCCCTACTCTGATGCGAGGATGTTCTTAACTGTCGCTCAGAAGCTCCCTTCAAGAATGCACGGCCTCATGGATCAATTCCTGTACGGACAGAAAGAACGTCAGAACTTCTCCTCCCTGGAGCAAGCTATCTGCGAATTCGCGAAGAAAAATTTAATCAAACGTGAGCCAGAGAAGGCGAATTTGGCTAAAAAGAACGAGCACAAACCAAAATGGTAACACTGCAAGCGAAAAGGCCACAAAAAGAGAAAAACGATGGCGAAGAGTGGGACGAAGACACCAATTCGCAGCAGTAGATCAGCGACTCCACGACGAGTTGAGATACACACCAGACCCAACCCTTTCAATACTGGCAACATGCAATGTCTGCGGCAGCACACGTCACTAACCGTATTTCCTCAGCAGCCAATGGTCATCGGTCGCCTTACGAGTTATTGCCTGGCCACCAGCCGAATATCGGACACCTAAGACTTTCTGAATGCCGAGCGTAGGTCCACATCCCCGATGAGAAACGACTGAAACTCGACCTTAAGTCGTTAGCTGGCATCTTTCTCGGATACGCCACCGGGCAGAAGGGCTACATCGTTCAGGACTGTGAGAGCGGAAAGATAATGGTCAGCCGTGATGTCACGTTCGATGATAACCAATTCCGAGCGAAGATGTTGACAATGGGTCCTGCTCTTGAAGTTGTCAGAAAGCAGATTGGCGATGCCTTTGAAGGACCCAGCAACCGCAGCGATGGCGGGGAACGCGGAGATTCAGCATCATCTCAACCGATGATCATAGAAGCCCAAGGAATCGACGGCACTACCATCGACGTCCCGCTAAAACCTTCATCACGAGTAACATTCACAACCGATGCGATATGCTGACGAACAAGTTGATGAGGAGATACGGAATGAGTGGAAAAAGCACTCACAACACAAAGCCCTTCTCGTTAAGGAGCCAAAAGGTTACGAAGATGCTATCGAAGGCCAACATGTTGCAGAGTGGATAGAGGCTATGAAACAAGAACATCAGTCGCTGTTGAAAAACGAAACCTGGACCCTTACCCAGCTGCCACAAGGTCGAAAAACGATAAAATCTAAGTGGGTCTATAAGGTAAAAACCCGCGAAGACGGCTCCGTCGACCGATTCAAGGCGAGACTTGTCGCTCAAGGGTTTTCCCAACGACACGGCGTTGATTATGATGAGAGTTCTCTGCGGTTGCAACTAAGGCCACAATCAGAACTTTAATCGGGTTGAAGTCGGAGGGTTGGCAAGTACTACAGGTCGACTTCGATACAACGTTTCTCAATGCGGAAGTGCTCGCCGATCTGTACATTTCCCAGCCGAAAGGATTTGAGCAACAAGGCGATCAGGGAGAGATTCTGATATGCAAATTGAGAAAGGCAATCTATGGGTTAAAGCAGGCTGGTTTGGCCTGGTACGATAACCTTTCCAAACTCTTATTGAAGTTAAATTTCAGGAAGTCGATACACGATCCATGCCTCTTCATCGATGACGCTGGTGTACTGCTCGTTACCTAAGTGGACGGTATCATTATCGCCTTGAAGTCAGTTGAGCTATCAAGAAAGTCGAAGAAGGAATGGAGAAGGACCTGAGAATCAAGCGATTAGGAGACATTCGCCACTTCCTAGGGAGGAAGATCTCCAGGGGCCACCTCCGGCGTTACCGTCGTTGTTAATCAAGAAACGTATGTTTTTCAAGTTGTCGACACGTTCGGAATGTTGGATTGCAATCCTGCATCAACACCTGCAGTACACGGACCCTCAAGTCAGCAGAGCCAACTTGGCCAAGGAGGAGACGTTACCTTTCCCTATCGCGAATGCGTTGGCAGCTTGATGTATATCGCGAACAGTACGCGCCCAGACATCGCTTACGCTGCTGACTATGCAGCCGCTTCGTCGCAAACCCTTCAAATGATCACGTCTTAGCAGTTAAGCGGATATAACGTTTTTACGAGGAACGGTTGCCGCCGGTATCGTGTTCAGGAGCACAGAGCTCAAGGAAACCGTCGGGTATGCTGACGCCGATTTTGTTGGCCATTCTGACGATTCCCATTCAACGTCTGGTTATGAGTTCATCACAAGCGGTCCGATTACTTGGTCATCGCGACGGCAGCGCCTAACTGCTCTTTCAACAACCGAGACGGTAATCTATGCATTATCAAAGGCGGCCAAAGAAGCGGTGTGGATCAGCAACTTACTCAAGGAGATGAAACATAAAGGTGATGACTGTTCGATCAAGATTATGGAGGATAACGCAGCCTGTTATTCATTGGTTACCGGGATAAAGGCGCCACACGTAAAAGCACCTTGCAGTCCGGATCGGGTTCGTGCGCGACCACATCGTGCGCGGGATCCTCAACGTTCAGCGATGCCCGACAGCGGCGATGCTCGCAGACCCGCTCACGAAGGCGCTCGGGCCGATAAAGCTCAAACAAAAGATGGATAGATTGTCTCTATGGGGAAGGAAGAAGGCTGCGGGCGCACTCCTGAACTTCTGTTTTTACTAAACCAATTTTGTTTATTCGTCTAAAAATTTATCTGCTGGTCATCTTTGAACCCAAGACATCCCAATAAAAAGGCGCTGCGCGAGAAATTAAAAAGCAAATTCAAAGTTGATGAAGACGTTGTTGACAACAAGTGCGCAAGGACATGCTGGAGGTGTTACGCTGATTCCTCATGATGAAATCAACAGCATTGGAGTACCGTATGTTCAATCACGATTAGATATTGATGAAGATAATCAAGCCAAACTGGACAAGTTCTGGCAATATTTTCAAAATACGTGGATGAAGAAGTACAAACCTGACATCCGGATTATCCATCGAGTATTCAACAGCGATGAGTCACTGGCCAACCGGACCAATAATCCGTTGGAGAGTTACAATGGCAGGTTAAATCTTCTCTTTCCTCCGTCTGCGCTCAACTTAAAAGATTTTGTTTTCTAATTGCGAAATGACGCTGAGGCCAGGTTTATGGATTATCTACATTGTATCCGGGGCGTTTCGGTCGCTCCGCGTCACACCGAGATGACATTATTCGACCCTTCATGCATTCCAACTGGGTACACGACATTTAAAGTGTCGAATGGTCATCACAGCCAAGATCGCGATGACATGTTGCTGGACACAGGTGTTGAGGAATATAACTTAACAGTGCAAACGTTTTTAAGATTTTCTATTAACAATTCCACTGTTGACTGAATCCTGCAACTCTGAATCGAGCTTTAGCCGTCAATCAGGCAGAGGTTGCATGCAATCGAACATCGGAGGACTGTATTGATGTCGGGGCTGATGGGTGTGCTGAGACTGCTGTCCGCTGCATGAATTCTTGTGATATTATGATTTATTGATTTTGCCTTGGTGCATACTATAGGCCGTCCTAAATTTCCTATTTTCTGATCATATGGCCAGATATCGAAAAAAAATTTCAATCAGAAAACGTGGATGAAGGCATCCGGCTTGTATCTAATTGTTATGATTCACTGGATGATAGCACTGCCACAACCGATCACGAAGCCGATCTTGAAGCCGCACAGGCGGAATACTAATTCGGATTGGTTTGAGTGAAGTGTGGCTAAGGTACCAGAATCTCTCGTGCGTAAGCACGGCCTTTAATCTACTCCAATGGCAGAATACCAGCAGAATGACAGTGATAAGCGTGTAGATATTTAATGGATATATTGGATGCTTATGTTACCTAACTATACCTTGAAGTCATTATGGGACCTATTGGTGTCATGCTGGATGGGTGCTGGATTGGATCTCAACAGCCAATTGTTCCATGTCAGGTGATTGCAGTTGGGATTAACTGATTTTTTTCGATTTGTTAACTGTTTCTTAGATGATGTCATGGACATTGACGAGATTCTTCAGATGAGTCACAAATCCATAATTAAGTAGGCCGATTAGCCCAAAGCGTTGCTTTTAAGTTCCGCTGAAGAACATATCATCACGAATAGAAGGCCCAGATTGCTGCAGCAGCCCGTTCAATCTGTTTGCACAGACAGAGTTTTACTACCTAGGTCCACTGACTGTAGTGAAAGAGCATATGGAAAGATTGCTCATTGTCATGCCATCATCTCCAAGCAATGTCCAAGACAACGGTTTTGTGGGGGGGCTGAAATTTCACAATATCGGTTTTTTTGACTGGTGGCTCCAATCAATACCAATCCAGGCTACACGATTTACATTATGAAATTAGGCCTTCGTGTCATGTCGTGTTCATTGCCCACTTAATCCGGAGTCAGCAGCAGTATGTGTGGCCGGATGAGCATGAATCAACCTTCAGCCGAGTTTTCGTTGAACAAAACAATGCTCTGAAGAGCGGTACTGTATTTTTGACATGTATCTTCCCAATTAATAGATGTTTACAGCAGAAACCTGTAAGAGGCTGGTTCAAGTAGAAAAATTGCGCCAAAGAGTAACGCGTATAAAAGAAATCTGACTGCGGGTCGAGAAATTTCGGTACCGCAATTTGTGAAGGCCGCGCTGAAGGCTGCGCGCACTGGCCAAAGGTTGCGCCGACCTGGCCATTAATGACAGCTCTAGACTTGACTACAGCTGCTGGCTGCTGCTACTTCGTCGGTCGTAAAACAGACGCCAAAAGTGGCAGGAAACCTAGAGGCGATTTTCGCTGGAGCAACGAAATAGTAAAGGCTTTATTGAAGGCGAAATTTGTGGACTATAATGAGACAGAAGTGCTGACAGCTGCTGTTCAGATAGACGCATGATGAGGCCAGTATGTGCAAAGAATAGCTGTAGCGCCTCGGAATGCACCCTCTGATGGTGGATTCCGGAATTGCGCATCGGAATTGCGCATCGGAATTGCTGCACTCTCCGGGAAACGAAATCTGATTGTCTGGAAAACGAATTGCGGCTCACGCATTTTCTGTTGAGAATTTCACTGGCTCTCTAAATCACTGCGCAGTTTAAACTGCGCTCCGGAGTTAGGTCCCATAATCCCTGTTCATAAATAGGAGTGCTCTTCAGACCATTAAAACATTAATAATTATTAATCGAAGTTCAACAAAAGGCCGTGTATTGTACACGAGAGATTCCGCTACCTTAGCCCTTCTTCGTTCACCCGACAACACCAAATTGTCGGTTATTCACCCGAAACCAGTCTTACCCCAACATTTTCTACTTGAAGCAGGATCTAACGTTGGCCGTGGTCCCACAGCTAGGTCAACCCCGGAAGAAACTGAAATCAACGGTCATTTTTTGAACCGGAAGGAATTTCACATTATATAGCTTACCGAATGCGATATTGATGAGCCCTAATGCAGATGTGGTGCAAGGCACCAGCACTCAACATAATGATGTACAGTCGTCAGGATATCAAACCGGTCGATCAGGTAATGTGTGCGATAATGTAGTTAGAAATTGTGCCAAATTTTTCAGAGCGTTACCGAGTCATGCTGTGAGAATGTCAAGATCGCTATCCGATGAAGCGTTCCAGAGTTGATACTGCCCCAAAAAAGTTGATAAGAGCAGCCTACAAAAAAGTCGATTGTAACATTTTAGCAGTTTAGAAATCCGGGCAGGAGATTACATTTCTTATTGGAGACCCGGTTTCGTTGTTGGACAACCCAAAAACTATAGAAATGCTATTATTTTGGAGGTATTGTAAATTTAATTTAGATGGATATGTCGCGAAATGTCGATCACAATGTTTGCTGCCTTAGGTTTATAGCAAAGAAGATATCGGAGCAGGTGTTTGATTCGAGTTGAGTTCAGGCGACCTTCTAACCGCTGATCTCTCTGTATTTTATATTTTGCAAAGGCACGACCGTCCTCTGACCATATAACAGCATTTTAGATTGTACTTCATCATCTTACTAATCCATTAATGAGGCCAATTCCTTCATTCAAATCTCGAATTGATGACTCTGGATTGCGTCTATCTGATAAAATTCGTGAATCTGTTGTTGAGTATCAAACAATGTTAGGGCAGGACCCTATGACTGCACACTTTGTGAATCACGAGCTTTTCGAAGATCGAGTATCTAATCGTTTGAGCATATGACATCTACGTGTTAGCGCCGTCAGACAAGAGCTCGAACAAGGCCGGCCTCCGTTGGTCAAAGACGCAGTCGTAGAATGACCGCTCAAGGGAACACGAACACTGCGTCAGCCAAAAAACAGTGCTTGGTGTCTACCCGGGCTCTGCGGTATGTACAAGGAACAACATTTCCAATTGACTTACCTGATCTCGACAGAAACCGAACGTAGGATTTGTTTGAAAGACAGCGGATGTTTGACTCGCGAATGTATTGAAAGCTTATGTTGAGGGAGGCCTCAACATTAGGTCATTTTCAAGAAAGTAGGTCAATTTGTAGGTCAAAAAAAGCTGCGCACGGAGTTGATCAATTTGCTGTGCGTTGGTCAATCGTAGACTATTAATAGGGGCCAGCTGGACCCTCCAAAAGCAGCAACACCATAACTGCGTTAAGGAACTTTGGGCTACAAAGCGTGCCCTCGAGTTATGGGGCGAGGCCTGGATTGGGAAACCATTATTATACGCACTGACAACCTCTCAAACGTAGATGCCATGGTTGCTAGACGTAGTAGGACTGACGCAGGTATGGCTAAAATCCTGCGCGAAATCTTCCTAGAACTGAAATTCCGATGTCGAATAATACTCCAGCACATTCCCGGTGTTGAGAATGAAATTGCGGACGCGTTATCCCGTAACGAAATGAAGACGTTTCACAGCTTATGGCCATGGCCCGATGTCCAGGTCTCCTGGTGAGCATTAGTGATGGTTGGCCGTCCACATCATGAGACTTAGCGAAATATTTCCACTAAAAATCTTTATTCGGCAGTCGGTTTAGTTATCAACGACCTTCAAAACCTAGCATTACGTAGGTTTACTTTTATAGGCACGCGGTGGGCGTGCGACAAACCAGCGGCGGGCTTGAACAATTCTGCAGAAGAAGAATCATGACAATGAGACGCTCGATTCCACTGAGCCCATCAACAAATCATCAAAGGCGGGCAATCAGGGCCCAATCAGCGCCCACAAACTAGCAGCAATACAGCAGCTTCAGAAATATTAGACCATTCCAGAGACATTGTCTCAGCAAACGTAATCAACGGCGGATGTGCTCAGCCGCGTTGGCAAATCAGGTTATGGACCGCCGGCTCAGATGAGATGACAGCTCGAGCGAACGAATTCCTCGATAAGATCCGCGACCGGTGTGTTCTCGAAGACCCAATCATGCGGCAAAATCGCCCCGAGCTAATCGAGATAGCAGTAAGACAAACAAGTTCCGTCACGAAAAGAAGGTTTTACACCCCATATCGAGTAATGATGCATGTGCGTCCCGCTATCTTCAGCAAATTGTTGATGCGAGGACCAATCGGACGCTACACCGCCATTATTTCAGGATATGAATTTGAAGCCAATCATACGGAAGTTCACCGAATGGTTAACCAAAAACGTGAATGCAGTGGAAATCGATGAGTCGCGCTATGCAGGCCATAGCTTGCGCATTGACGGCGCCACGGAATTGGATGAGATGGGCGTGGAGGTCCATCTGATCCAAGCGCTTGGACGCTGGCGATCGTCCTGTTACCAAATTTACAAGCGCACGATTAACTATGAAAAGCTCGCGGCTTGCATAATGATGTATGAGCGATCGCGCGATCCACAACAATAAACCATCTTAGAACCAGCGCGTACAGCAAATGCGGTCAGAATAACCGATAATAGTTGGCGGAAAAGCGGGAGAGGCCCAGCACAGCGGGCTGCGCCTTTTACCCTTCCTCGGCTATTCTGGCCAAGCGGACTGCAGTACGTCAATAATCCTTGCAGTAATCATTACAGCGCTCCAAAGCGGGCCCGGTTCATATACAAGAAGAAAGCCGAGATTGTTGCCAAGGTTCTCGAAGATGAAGGCAGACCAAAGGGAAATCATCGTGGTGTGTCTGCAGCCGTCCAGCGAGTATCTGAGGAAACGGGCATTGCTCATAACACCATTATTGGCTAGATGAAGAACATGGAGAATATTTGTGACATGGCAGCATCCTCATCAAACTCGTCTAAGAAA
>RBZT01000961.1:0-13098 GCA_003693705.1 Polymyxa betae
CGAGATCGATTCGGAATGTGAGCAAGTTTTACAGCAGGATGCAGTTGATACCAATGACAATTCATCCGTCCGTCTGCACTTTAATGACGACTTCGAATCGGAATTTGAACCAATGCCCCCCTTTACCATGACACAGCCCCTCTACAGAACCAGACTGCCCGCTCTACAATTTCCTGTAAGGGCTTTCTCCAGAACCAGCGCAATGCTATGATTCAGTTACCATATTTTCTCACATCTCAATTAACTTTCGTTTATTATTGTAGTTTGCCTGTCTTCAAGATTTTATACATCACTTTGGTGTTCAATGTCACTTTGCCAGTGATGGGCTCGCCAAGCTCGAAGATAATGTCAAGATCAATTCGAGTCAGGTTATATCTGTTCATCAGAAAAACGGTCTCATCGATTCCTTCGGTTCCGTGTTCTGTTAGTGCATGGATGATATGACGACGTACAGCTGGTAGATAGTCAAGGTTTTAGGTCTTGAGCTGATGTTCCCAACAGCTCGACACGGCTATGTAATTCTGACAGAAATCGAACGTTCTTGCCATAAGTGGCGTTCTTTCCAAGCACTGAGGAGTTTCAATGCGTCTGTCGACAGGTAAAAAACGAAAGCAGAAAGATACGACAGCAGACGGGTAGGTGACCAGAATTGGGAACTCCAAAAGCGACCGATGACATTGCAGCATGCACTGGCATCGAAGACCACGATTGATAGCAACGAATATTTGTTTCCACAAAAACACCATCCGAGATTGAGCATGCAGCTTTGGCATAGCTCTTCAGATAGCAGATTTGAAAGCTGTTAAAAATGAAATACTGTGGTCCATATCGGGATACTTGCCGCCAGTTTCACTTTGTGAGACTTCAGCTGGAGTTAGCTGAAGGATACAATTAAGGTAGTGCTTTGGATCATCAGCAGTAACACGCTCAGATAAGAGAAGTAAACATCCATTCGGTTTGTCATCCAACACCCTCCATCAACTCAAATGGGCAGAATAGCTCCGGGCCCAGATCGAAGGACTGTTTTCGAAGTCTTCGGGTGGAGCATTCGTGGCGTCTTCGAAGGTGACTGCCAGTGAACTTCCGTGAACCTTGGAATATGTTTAGAGATACCAATAGGAAGTACCTAGTTCTCCATAGCTACATCGTATTACGTATCTGGTGAATGTCATCTCTGGTGGTTTCCACCAGCTTCGTAAGAACAGTCATGTCAACATTTACCCTAGATTGAGTCAGAAGATATCGAAAAGCACTAAGACATCAAGTACCTTCTCGTTTAACAATAGAAAGAATCCTCTGAGCGGCCGGTTTTGCCATCGGCCGGTTTTGCCATCGGCCTTTCAAGGAGGATTTAGAGATGTAAAATAGCATTTAATTCAGTAGTAAGGATACCTACTGAATCGTAAATCAATACAATAATTGGCCAAGGTCTTGCTTGACCTTAGCATGCAGCTTTGGCAAAGCGCTTCAGATAGCAGATCTGAAAGCTGTTAACAATGAAATACTGTGGTCCATATCGGGATACTTTCCGCCAGTTTCACTTTGTGAGACTTCAGCCGGAGGTAGCTGAGGGATACAATCAAGGTAGTGCTTTGGACCATCAGCAGTAACAAGCTCAGATCAGAGAAGTAAACGTCCATTCGGTTTGTCATCCAATCCAGCCCATGCAACACCGTCCATTAACTCAGATAAGCAGAATAGCTCCGGGCCCAGATCGAAGGACTGTTTTCGAAGTCTTCGGTTGGAGCATTCGTGGCGTCTTCGAAGGTGACTGCCAGTGAACTTCCGTGAACCTTGGAATAGGAAGTACCTAGTTCTCCATAGCTACATCGTATTACGAATCTGGTGAATGTCATCTCTTGTCAACATTTAACTTTAGATTGAGTCAGAAGATATCGAAAAGCACTAAGACATCAAGTACCTTCTCGTTTAACAATAGAAAGAATCCTCTGAGCGGCCGGATTTGCCATCGGCCTTTCAATGAGGATTTACAGATGTAAAATAGCATTTAATTCAGTAGTAAGGATACCTATTGAATCGTAAATCAATACAATGATTTGCCAAGGTCTTGCTTGACCTTAGGACTATTTTCTGTCATTACAAATGCGCATCATGGGAACCTATAAGATGCACAAGTCGGTTTTCCAATTTCAATCACTCAAGTGGATAGGATTACCTTAGTTGTTGCCTTAATCAAAGAGTAAAGCTCTTGCATACCTTATGCTTTTTAGCTTGGTGTATGAGCATATGCGAAAGATAAACAAATACGCGACGATCCAACTTGGAATCGATATTGGGAGGTTCGGTGACTGCAGACTGGCAGCGAAGAATCCATCCCGACATCGAAATGCGCTAAAATCTCCTTCAAAGCTATCCTAAAAGTCATTATTAAATCAGAGAAGCTACAAACCGACTCATTGATAGAAGAGTCCAGCTGTTCGCCGCAGACTTTCAAGCTCTTTCGCAGACTAGAGCCAATCTTATCAGATTCTCAGCTTGCAGTTTGACCAGCAACCCGGTTGGCACGAAACTGCTAGCATCCACAATCATGTTCTCTGCGGGTCCGAAAGATTACGCAGACAAAGAGGCCTGTAAGGTACTGAAAGACTCAGTACAGCATCGCAGCCATTTTGGAAGCTTTCTTAATACACAGGGCTTTGAATTCCAATCCTAAAGTACAAAATTAAACATGGTGTCTGACATTCCGGCCTAAGAGCTAATTAGATAAGCTTAACCTGTTTTTTGCATCTATCAATGCTGAATTTGTGACGAGACAGAATTACCAGATTTACAGCATGGAGAGATTGTGATATTGACTTGATAGGTGATGCGCTTAATTGAAAGCAGTCGCGCCTTTTGCAAAGAAATTGGCAGGACTTTTGTAATCGGGATATGCTTCTTCTAATGTATTCATCAATAATAACAGATAAAACTCATTTCAAAAACTAATTTGGAAGCAACACTAAGCAGATAAGGCCTCAACGTAAGAGATGTAAATTGTCAGACATGGGAAAGCAGTTGGGAGAGCACTTGAGATGTCAATGATGAAACTCTACAGAGCTTACATGTAATATCGAGAATGTTAACACGATAATTGTTCCATAGGACATTCAAAAGATGCAACAAGAATCCATCTCTGTTCCATGAAGCACTCAGAAGTTCAAACAATACCATGTTTCCTGAAATAGAACCTCTAACATTAGAATCATTCGATCAAAATGTCAATGTATAAGCTACAGAACTTGCAGATAAATGATGGCCGATCCATTCTGTATGGGTCCCAACTGAATCAATGCAGAACGAGACCAGATCGCAATTGACGACCGAGCTCGACTTCATCAAATACAGCAACCTGGAATGTAGGCGCGGCTGACCGAAGCAACCCATCCCTCGCTTATCGAAATGAACACTGACGCTGCAATCGACGTCTTGTTCGGTGTCGAAATGCCAGCCCGACGGCTCGTCACTATATGATAAACTTAATATCGCCACTCTCTGTCAATCACTGCCATTGACTATAAGGCCGATAGAGGGATGCTTTTGCTGAATACCTACATGGTAAATACAGGAACTGGCATGTTTTCTGATGAATCAAAATATTCCGCAGTTTTCTCTTTACTTCAGATTTCCAGCCAGAAGATGAGTGGAAAGCTGAATTTCATTCGTAAAGAGCGTATAAGCAAGTTTGTCGATTTGAATCGGTTCTGTTGACTTTTGTTTTTGAAGCATCGATAAATCAGTTGGGTGGTTACTTGTGCTTGAGGCAACCTAAAGCTTGAATGCCTGTTGGAAGCGCAGCCCACCGCGCATTATCAATTTCACTTCGCGCAGAAAAATTATTGCGATAGTTCTCACAACCTCAGTGCAAACAACACTAATTAAGCAGCAAACTCTGGCGTCAACCCTACCAACGAGTTCTGCATCTTCTAAAAGATCTGCTAGCTGCGCTGAAGCAACTTAGTATGATCATCTCGGCCTGTATGCGATAAATTTGCTGAATGCACTTTTAGGTGATGTACTGGCATCCACCAAGCAGGTTCGCTGAGTTCCGTTGGGAGTATTCATTCCCGAACCTGGATCTTCTTTGAATTATATTGGGAATTGTGGTAGTAAAGCTGCTGCTGATCCACTGAAATGTAACAACTGCAACACTTACTTTTAAACAGGTACCAGACTGTATTTATACGCGATTTAATGCTCGTTAATCCGATCGACATCAGATTAACGATTGGTTTGTTACGGGTGTATTACTGCAACGCCCCGAAATCGGTAGTAGGGGTTCTGGAATCTATTTGGGCAATTTGCCTAAATTATCCAGCCATGCGTTTTGGAAAGAGCGCCGCCTGTTGACCATAAATCAGCGAACTAGTCGAATCCAACCAATCCAACGATTGGCTTCTAGAGCGGCTGCATCCTCTATAGCTCGTCCTATAGAAGAGTTACACTTGGCATAGATGCATAATGCTCTTGAACTGGAGGATCGTTACAAGATGTGCAAACTATTCATCAGATAGATCTATATCAAATTTAGATGATTGGTAGATCAGGTCTGTGAAACATCTTTGTTACAATTAAAGGACTTCCTTCTATCGCTGCCGACCATAAGCGACATCCCTATCAAGCCGGAAGTGTTCGATATAGTTCAACGAAACGGCCATCGAGGAATTTTTGCTTAGACTTTTTCCGACAACTGTTCACTGAATCGGATGCTGAATTTTCATCTTATTTCGGGGAGAGAGCCGCAATCAGAGGGAATCGATAATTACATGCAGCCATCAAGAAGCCTCCAGCACGTAGCGCTCGGCAATCTACCTGTCGTGATAAGACCATCGATTCCGTTGATGAAAGCGATTAACTAATATAAACTAATTGTTCTATAGCTGACACTTTACAGTTGCGTATTTTTTCCTCATTGGATTGAATTGGATTGCTTGTGGGCGGCACAGTTACGAGAGTGTGGGATTTAAAATCCATTTGTATCGAGCTACAGGTAGAAGTTGAATATAGCATTTTAAAATAGAGAGTTGTAGTGCTTCACTCTCTGGGAGCTGATTCTAGTCTTTAGAAAGGGAAACGGGCAATATGAAACTAGGGGGTATCAAAGTTCCGTGGGATGTTGATTTTCCCGGATTGAGTTTCCTATCGGAAACTCGATTTTCCTTGCAGCTAAGTTTACCCTAAAACGCATTTTCGGCAAGCAGATAAGTCGGGGGTATCAAACATCAAATTTTACTTATGGTGCGATTCTCAGAAAGAGAGCATTTGATGAGAGATCTTGATGCCGCTTTGAAGGCTATGTCTGTTCAAATGGCGATCTATAGAAATTCTAATCCTGAAAGATCATCGCGAGCCAAGCGGATCGCCTGCAATCTTTTGTCCATTATATCGCTTGCTCGACAAAGTCGTTATATCAATCTTAGAGCAAATCTATTAAAAGATGCAACAGCATTAAATAATCTCCCTCTTCGAACTGCTAAAGAGTTTATTCAAGAGGTCAGAGTTTGTCAGGATACGCTCAGATATATCTTGAGTAAAATAGAGAGTAAGGATCGTCTTTATCATAAACCCTAAAACCCTAAACCTTGTAGACCATGAAATTTTCCAGAACAACTCGCAGAACCCCCAACGCGAAGTATGGGTTCAACTAGCAGGCGCTCTGCATCGTTTAGGACACTCAGCTGTCATAGCGGCTTTTCGCATCGTGTGTGGTCCAGACACGATCTTTATTGTCAAGGAATTTGTTGACAAAATCTGCTAAGGCTTTGTAGCCTGTAGCCTTAGAAAGTTTTTGACCAGCAACAACTAGCTTGCCATTTGATGCGGAACCGGTGATTAACTTGAAATTTTCAGAAATCTCGAGAAAGGTGATCATGGCACTAAACTCGGCCAGGCTGGTGCGTTTGCGTTGGCTTTTAGGCTGTGAAGAAGGCGTGCCTTTAGTTGACATGGTCACAGTTCTGCCCATCATGGGTAGCTATTGTATAAACAGAAACACCAAGTGCTAATAAAAATGTGTAATCAGATTGCAATTTCCGATAACCGACTGCGTAATTATTTAGGGTATCATGGAAGACGCTGCTCCTGGCTCGTTAGTTTGGTGCTTTCAGCAACGAAAGCCGATTGCAAGGGTCCAACTTCTACAGGAGGAAAATGACCTGTACCAACATCGTGGCATGTTACATGGGAACGAAATCAATCTATCGACACATAGAGCTGTCCGAGTATCAAGTTTGATTGATAAAGACAATTGCCCCACGGTTTCCACAACAACATCAAACGAAGAATGTATCTCGCAAGGTCTCCGCTTCATTGCAGAGCTAAGAGATTTATCTGCTGATAATTCAAGCAAGAGTAAATTCTGAAAGTGTAGTTTCCAAGAGACTGAGGGTTTTGCAGGCAATCGAAAGCGCACGCGTGACATCGATTTGTCTAGCGAACGAGATGCATATTGTCCCGGCCGTTGTGGAGGGATCATTCAAAGAAAGGACCATTAACAGTTGAAATTTAAAAAAAATTTCGAATGCCGACCCCGTCTTCTCTGACCCCTGAACGCCGAGCTTTCAGGCAGCTAATTCGAGATCAGATAATGTTAAATAAGTAACAGCCTGAATTTACCAGATGACTGCGCTAACGAGGCTTGTGCAGAATGTCTCGTGAGACCATAAGTGCTGACGCCGAAAAGCTACCCAGTGAGATCAACAAGCAATTCCCGCAAGCGTGCGCCGATCTCGCCATGGTGAAGTCTGGTGAGTCATAATGTAACTTTGTCCTTATGTACAGTAAGTCAAATGAGCTTGACAGAGCTAATGGAAAAGTTTTCGGACATGAAAGCAAAAAAGGTCAAAAAAGCCCAAGCCGAGAGCAGCGAGGTCGAGAATCATTATACCTTCCCATCAACATCGCTTGGCATGTTGATGAGCTCAATTTATGATGAGTTCGAGCAAAAAGGCAGTGTTGATTTGGTCGAATTTGATATTGAGAGCCCGGGCGGATTAAAATTTCGACAGTCGATCGTACAACTGTTTGAGAAAAAGGCAAACTCCAATCCAAACAACGGCCTTAAAATCTACAATAAACCTGTAAAATGTTGAGTCCAAGATATTATGGGGTCAAAGGGTGACATTTCGGGTACCTAGCTAACACATTGGATTGCTTTCATTAGTGGCAGTATCGTCCCATGAAGCTGAAGAGAACGGAAAATGGGGAGCAAAGACGCTGTTGGTGTTTATCACATCGATGTGCAGGCAAAGTGAGATACCCAGATACATACAGAAAACATCAGATGGATGATATTCTGCTACGAGAAAACCACCAGCTCGATGACACTATTTGCCAAAAAAGTAGAATAGCCATTGGCCAATGCAAATGGACGAAAGTGAAAGTGTAAGCGATTGACATACTGGCATAGGTGATAGCATTGAAAACTATGAGGTTTCCGCAGACGAAATGGGGGACAATCTACCTTCGGAGAGCTTCAGCGTTCCTGATCATGACATCCCGGACGACATAGGTCAGTCAACTTCACCAATTGCAAGACAACTATGATAACGTACGTCAGATGATTTTACGGCTGACATAATTTGCACGCCAGAAAGTTCTGTTGCAGAATCTGATCATTTCTTAAGCTCAGAGGATGACCAATGCGAGAACGGTGACGATCTGGGAGATGAAGAGCAGTCGAATGCTTCTGTATCAGGGTCGTCGATCGACACTGGTCGAATCCCTGCTGCTGAAAAACGGAAAATTGACTCGATTGATGATCTGGCCTTCAGATTTGAGCGCGATATTGTTCGAAGAATGAACGATGCCAGAGCTCTACTACAAGAATCAACTTGTGTGCATGGAAATCAGCTGAATGAACTAGGCATTGGTACCCTACAGCATCTAGAGACAATCAAAATCAAGATTATGCAGTTCGCAGACGAGAGCATTCGTGCTCGTGTCAACAGCAAATGCCCCCTTTGATGAGCTGCTTGTAATGTACCTGCAGGAGATGTCCACTAGGCCCGATGATGAAACTGGTGCTGGAATTAAGATATACAAAAGCTTTGTAAGAAAATTGGAGCCAAGCTAAACAGACCGTGCTCAGAGATATATTCCTCTCACTGAAGCCAATCTCTTTGGAATCATGCCCTCATGGTCACTGCATCTATGTTCTCCAGCTCGAGGACGCAAAGTGCTGCCTTGTTTGCCATGCTTTAAGAGAGATGTCGAAATCGTTTCTATATTGGCCATTGTCATTCGATATCCAGGTACGAAAACATCCTTAGACACTCATAATTTCAAATGCACTCTAGCTTCGATTTGCATGCCATTCAATAGCGAGCCTATTCTGGCAAGGCTTCACTGATATCGAGAAACTGGTCGAAAAATATCAAGCATCGCAGTTAAAGGAAGAAGTAATGACGGATTGGATGCATGGCGATCTCTTCTATGATTTCTATGTCCCTTTTCATGCATCAGAGTCCAACAGTGAAGAAAATGCAGGTATGGTCCTTTATCGGGTCACGATTGGTCCCATGAAATGAAATCAGATATTGAAACTATGACATTCGCATTATCACATTCTTACGATGGCGCGAAAGTTCATAATTCATCAAAAATTTCGGTTTGGCCTCATCTGATCTCATATCTAACATTGCCAGCGCATGCCAGATGCAAACCATCCTCGGTCGTAATGACTTCATGCTCATACTTCTCAAGCCAGGCGTTTTCCGAATTGCTGGCACATGAGTTGAATATGATCAACAAACATGGGCTATATATCTTCGACGTCAGCAAATCTAAGTTAATCAAGGTTCGTCTAGCAAGCCTTTAAATAATCTTTTCAGATTGGGTTTAGGTCAAAATGATACTTCTGGCCAGCATTGCAGATCTACCTGCTTGGTCTAAAGCCTTGAAGAAGCAGGATTTTCAAGCGTCAATGGCATGTATATGTAAGGCGAAAGGTACCCGCTGCTTTCGGCGAACCTGCCGCCTCGGTTCGTATCAGTTTCTGCCTAAAGATCATCCAATCAGAAAACGTATCCATACTCCCGCTTGGTTGGGTTGCGACCGTAGAACATTGGCACCAGCATCTTTCACACGTGAAGAAAATGCTGGCAAAAGGTAATCTTGACAGTAGATCCGAAGTTTTCTAAAAAAAAGATCTGCTATTTCCAGGGTCAGAGTCTGAAAATTACGAGCTGCGTAAGGTGGCTGAATCTTTAGAACTGCTTCGAAAGGCTCCGAAGAATTGGAAACCATATGACAGAACTAAGGATAAAAAACATCCATACAGGACCTCTGGTATCTATGGCGTCGATGCCTTTTCAAAGAATTTGACATTCCCATGGGATTCCAGCCGTCAGTTTAAATCGGACTACATGCATCATCTCGGGGAATGCCTTCTTAAGCTCTTTAATTGCTTACTAAATTGGCTTAGAATGTGGCGAAGACGTTAATAGAAGCGCTGGATTGTGAGGCCGGGGGCTCGGGCCTGGTGTTCGATAATGATGCTCGCGATGCCGAACAAGCCTTAAAACGGCTTCCTGAAGTTTGGGATTACAGCGCGCGTCTGCCATGGTCCCTGATTACAGGCAGCCGTGCAGAGATCGCTCATCGGCTGAAGCGTCTAAGAATGCCTCATGGTAAATTTGAGAAATCATCATAATGCTGAGTATGATCATGTTCTTCGCAGGCTGTGCCGATTCGTTCCATCCATATGTTTCGTCGCAAGTCCTGGTCAAAAATTCTCAATGGCACTTGATGCTGCACGGTTTGTTCAAATTCCTGACAAGAGGCCTTTTCGGAAAGGAAAAGATTGCCTGCGATTTCCAAAAAGCATTGTATTTGTTTTTTGACAGGCTATCGAAATGTTTCTGTTTATTGATGAAGCGGTCGGATCTTGAACGACTTCATATCGAATTGACCGAGGCATTAACATTATTGGAGGAGGTAGACCCTGTCTTACCGCTGCAATCAAACCCTGAAGCTTTTTGCAGAAAATCCCCAGCATGCTGATGACGCTCCCTGTTCATTCTACTCTTCATATTGTTCCTTATTTGATTCAGGATCTGGGACCGATGACCGGTTCCTCATGGAACTTTTGGTCGGAAAGGTTCATGAGGCCGATTAAATCCATGAGTCATGCTTCAAGAGGGCAGTCAGTCAACATTATGAAGAACTATTGCGAGCAGGTGGTGATATCATGCTTTAGGCAATCCAAATGATTCATTTATCTGTAAAATAATATAATCATCTTGTGCTATCAGATACCAGCATCACGAACGATTCTCCAGTAGCTCTGACCGGATATGGACCTTCGGGGAGTCCAGCGCTACAGGAGATGCTAACTTGGGTGCAGTACAGATCACATCTTTCCAGTTCGTGCCAACCGACTTGCTGATAGGTATCAACCTCCACTACTCTGCAATGAAGCTAGTACTTACATCACATATTTTCTTACAGGTAGGATGCGTGAAGAACTTTAGCACAAGAACGAATACTACCGCCTTGCAGTTCTGGCTGTGAATGCAAAACTTGCTACTCCCTTCAGTATTACAAGATTGGAGACCCAGCCTATCGTGTTTTTTCAACGTCATAAGCAAGCGATGACACAGTATCTCATAGAAGCAGATTTTGAAGTTTTTCTGATTTCTGCTCTCCAAGGTAAGTTTCGGGTAGCCTATTTGATTGACGAGTGCAATCTCGAGTCTCTGGTTTTTAGTTTTCTTTAACAACTTCTTTTCGTGCTTGGGATAGATTATCTAGCGTAGTTCAATAAACGGCTTACATTCTATTATGACTTTATTCAATTTCTTTGAGAGATTGCAAATCAATTTAACAAAGAATGGTAGCATGTTGTTATAGGAGAGCTTTCTATTGTCAATCGTACGATCCATCGTGGAAGGCTCTTTCGCTCGAGAGACTATGAAAGGAAAAGAGCTTTGCAGACCAGCAATCACATGATGCAGATTCGGGTAGCTGGATCTCAAGGCCAAGAATCTGTTTGGTTTGGGGCTGCCAACTGGTTTACTAAGCTCAAAATCAAAGATGGAGTTGAGCTCATGATTGCATATGTTGACTGGTATCGATCTCCAGACAGAAAAGGCGAGGGATATTCCACTGATCCAGAGACCAGCTTATTCGTGATAGAGCCAATGACTCCTGCAGAGAACCGAAAGTGGTCGCGATGGGTGTTCATGGAGAATGTAGAGCCTATCAATATAATGCTGGGAAAGCTACAAGGACATAAGGGCTATTTTGTGATTCGAACCAATCGAGCTGACGAATTCTGATGCTAGATATTCAAGCATGAATGGAATAACAGGCATCTTGGAAGCAAACTATAGTAGGGGGTCAATGCTAGACTTTATTAGAATTAAATTGTGAATTTTTCCGCCAATGAAGAAAGAAGATAAAAGGAGATAACAAAGAACATAATTCAAAATAGAAACAGAAGAAGGCAAGCAAACGAAGATAATAAATATCGCTGGCCAACATCTCGAATACCATACCAAATATGGCCAATCTATACATAAATACAATCGCTAAAATATTAGTGAAGTGAATAAAGAAACATTAGTGAAAGATGGTAAATCCAGGCTTTGATAGCAGAGTCGATATATTACCTGCCGCATAGGGTCGCCGATCTCGAAGACGGGTTGCTCGAAAATAGGCCAAACATGGCCAACCTATACATGAATACAATCACTAAACTATCAGTAAAATGAATAAACAAGATTTAGAGAAAGAAAGTAGATACTGGCTTTAATAACAGAGTCGATATAGTACCTGCCGCCTTTGATAGGGACGCCGATCTTGAAGACCATCTGCTCGAATAGAGGCCAAACATGGCCAACCTGTACATGAATACAATCAGTAAACTATAAGAAAAGTGTATAAACAAAAAATTAGAGAAAGAAAGTAAATATTGGCTTTAATAAAAGAGTCAATATAGTACCTGCCGCCTTGATAGGGACGCCGATCTTGAAGACCATCTGCTCGAATAGAGGCCAAACATGGCCAACCTGTACATGAATACAATCAGTAAACTATAAGAAAAGTGAATAAACAAAATTTGGAGAAAGAAAGTAAATACTGGCTTTAATAACAGAGTCGATATAATACCTGCAGCCTTGATAGGGACCCGATCTTGAGACCAGTTGCTCGAGTAACAGGCCAGACAGTACCTATCTATACATGAAAACAGTCAGTAAAAGATTGTAAACAGAATGAAAAGCAATTGGAAAAACAAAGCCAGTATTGGCTTCAATAACAAATTCGATAAAGGACCTTTCAATTAGGTAAAGATACCTGTGATCGGAATCATGAGCCTTTCACTGCACCCAGTAACAGAACCAGAACGTCTCCAAAAAAGACATGAATATTAAATCATTTTTTCAACAGAACTTTTTTATTCTCATTTTGAAAAGCAGAATTTTGCAAAATGAAAAAACGCTGATCTCAAATTTGGACTAAGGCAGGAAAATGCGACTTCACATCCGTCGAAGCTCGCAATTCCGCTACGCAGCTCTAACAATTCGCAGGATAACGCAGAAAGGATTCTGAAAAGCAGTATTACGCTGGGTGTCCGCAGAAATATGCGTAAGACCGCGTGTAAAGGCAGCTGTCCTCCCTTCCTGTGTACAGTGTCAGAAGTTATAATCGCTTCTATTATGAAATTTTAAGGGTATGCTGGACCGATCAGAAGGGCGTCAGCAAGGGAGTCACGCCAACGTCAACTCTGTAGCCCATCATGTCACTACAGAGTTGATAAACGGTCCGTTGTTGATCCAATGAGATAATAACTGGCTGTTGTCTTCAGAGTAATTAGTGCGGACCATACTAATTGGGGGTCTCCCAATTTCAAAAAATGCACAGCATTTAGAGGGCGATTCAAGTACCGTACCGTACCGGAAGTCTTAATCCTCATGTACTGCCAAATTGATTTCAGTTAGAGATATCTGTCAACCGATCCTCCTTAACTGTACCGATATATAAACTAGCGATCACTTCGCCCTTTGTTCTGCTTTGTGTTCTACGCTCGTGTTCTGTTTGGTTATAGGCCCAGTTCGCGCTCTGTTCATCGTCCCTTCCTCTTTGAATCTTTGTATC
>RBZT01000605.1:0-15152 GCA_003693705.1 Polymyxa betae
TCATCTTCACTATTTCTTCGTGCAATCGTCTCAGGCTTGAACGACAGATTGCCACACTTGGGAAATCCACTCATGTGCAGAAACATGAACCGTTAGGTTATTGCGGTCATAAATATGCCGGAGCGGAATTAAATTGGTCGATAGTAGAGAAAGAAAAATTTGCAGTGGAAATGCAACGAGGAAGCCCGATTATCTGTTAATCAGCGAGCGTCCATTCAAGTTATTTGTGGACCATAAGAATTTGATTCAAATCTTCTCACCGACAAAGGTATCAAAGCCAGTAGCTCAGAAGCTACAGCGTTGGGTTTTAGAGATCCAAAATTTCAACTATGAGATACAGCATATTAGGGGTGAAGATAATGTATGATCAGACTTAATGACGAGATGGGGTGCAATTCCAGTTTCAGAAATTGTTGACCTCAAAGCCGTAACAGGGACGGCGACTAGGACGTCGTTGCAGATCCCCGATAACTAAACCTTTACAGAAACAAGAATTTATCTGGCCTTCTGTTGAAGAGATCCGCAGTCCCCAACAGCAGCATCTGGATAAATCAAACAGAACAAACTCAGATGGTCTGATCATACAATCTGGAAAAGTTATGATTCCACTAGAGTGTAGAGATCTGAGATTGCGATTGTGCATCATAGCACACACGTGTGGCAATAGTGGTCACTTCAGGTACCAGACTGCTTCGTCTAAGCTAGCCGAATAATTTTATTGGCCAAATATGATGCAAGAAATGAGAGAGTTTTGCAAGTCTTGCATGCATTGTTTGCCAACCCGCGGTGGGGTCAGGATACCACGACCGTTAAGAGAAGCTTTGCATGGGCAATATCTTAATCATGTTTTACACATGGACTGGATTCATATTATGCCCGCAGATACAGAGAATTCACACAGCTATCAGTGGAATCTCATTATAAAGATGATTTGTCAGGATTTTTAAAGTTTACACCTGCAGTCATTCCTGATGCACTGGTAGCTGTGGATGCTATGATGGAGTGGAGAGCTGCTTCAAGAACTCCAGAGATACTGGTAACTGATATGGCATCATACTTTATGTCGACAGTTATGAAGGAGTTCACACAAAAGTGCAGTATGCAGAACCACTTCACAGTAGCTTATTGACATTATAGTAATGGCTCTATCGAAGTCATTAATAAGCATTACTTAGCATTGATGAGAGCGCTTATCTCTGAGTTACATTGGATTAAGCAAGATTGGCCATGGTAAAAATAAGACCATTGAGCATACACTTAACCATCGTCCACAAGTTAGATTAGATGGCAAGGCGCCAGTGACAGTATTCACCGGCCAGCCTGCTGATATCCTTTTGATTATTTCTTTAAGAGGGCAGCGCTTAGACCATTTAAGCTACAACGCGTTAGTCCCGAAAAAGTTCGGCAATTTGTTGAGAACTTACAAACAGTCGTTGTCGAATATCCACAGGCAGGTCTCGACACTGTCTGTGCAACACAGGAAGATGAAACGGATCCAGCCTAGAATATTAAGGAGGGAACCGAACTTTCTGGTTGGGGATTTCGTGCTAAAAGTGGATCCAGATCCAACGCGCGCGGAGACCTGGAAAGCAACTATTGTTGATATGGAAAGGACCATCTAAGATCACTGATACATTGAATAATTATATTTTCGAGGTTGAGAATATAATCAATGGATCTAAACAAATAGTCCATGGGGTTAGAATTAGATTTTATTGTGACAGCAAACTAAATGTAACTGAGCAGATCAAAGATCAGGTTGCTTACGATTGCTCAAGTTATGAGTTTGCAAACTTCAGGGACTGTCGCATTAATCCCCAAACCCATGAGGTTGAGTTCCTTGTTGACTGGAAGGGATTCTCTCAGTCAGAGAGCAGCTGGGAACCTTTGAAAAATTTACGGGAAGATGTTCCTGTACTAGTTAATAACTATCTAAGAGAATTAAAAGAGCGCAGGTCATGCACTTGCTGACACTGCGGAGGCATTTATTAAACCGAGGACTTGTTAATGAGTTGCATGCTTTTTTCCATACATAGCCCTTGGTTTTTTAAAGCCGCAACCATTGATTAAGCTTAGACTCTTTTAACTAGAAACTGCCATTTTTTGAGGAGGGGATTGTGCCAATATAAAGTAATGTTACCTGTAGCATTACTTATTGACCAAGAAAGCACTGGAAGAGTGATTGGTGGAGATTACTCGGTACATCAGTGGCGGAGAATATTCAGAGAGTGGGTTTTAATCGATGAATCTTCCCAGTCGATTCCCAGTGGTCCCAATTCGTGGCTAGTGCTGTCTCGAGCATGTGAATCCTCAGACTATAAAAGGGCAAATTACATTGCATAATAAATCATAATTCATTACACATCACAACAGTAACATCAAAGTTTAAGATTGCCATATGTCCCAGCTCCCGAAGATCGCAGTTCACTGGCTGAACGGCATTAAGGCGAACGGTCCCGACCGAGTTAGTACTGTGCGGAAGATCATCACTCAGTTGACTTTGTTTTGCTCAGCCGAGCGTTCGGCTCAAGCCCTACAACCGCAAGCTATCAACACAAACGTAAGCCAGGCTTCATCCGGTGCCATCAATGCTCGGGCTTCGAAGCGGTGTGAGTTAGATGGAGTTGGCGTGCATGCAACATCCGAATGTCGTGTCCAGGCCGCCAGGAAGCCTAACAAAACCGTGGCCGAGACTCCCGCGAGCAAACCATCACCGCCTAGCAATTCGACCTCACAGTCGGCAGTAAATCCAACAGAAAAGGCGTTATTGTCAGGCGTCCGTTGCTTTCGCTGTCAAGGCATGGGACACAATGCGTCGCGCGGCACTGTACCGGCACCGACTTCACCTAAGATTCAAGCACCAGGCCCATCGAACCACCACTCTGAGGACGCACTACAGGAAGATGCCCTCGAAGACTTCCAAGGTGTTCACACGATCGAAGATTATGATCAGATATTCACAGCGTCCAGCACCATTCACAGCGCATAAACGGCCATTGAGGACATCCGCTCAAACGTTATACCAGGTAAAAACACGTCTCGTGTCGATTTTTCCACAGCCATCTTCACGCCGATAATTCTTGATGGGATACAAATCGAAGGGTACGTGGACACAGGAACATCGCATTCTACAATCGATAAAGCACTTTATAAACGGCTTTCTAGAAACGTGCACTCGTCGTTCAAGCCCGTTATTCCAGGTCTTCTTATCTCGCTGGGTGTTAAGGGCCAGTTCGCCCATAGCCCAGCGAACGCTGCTGTCCCAGTACGCTACGGGAAGAGGAACATTCAGCACCGGTTCGATATTGGAGATACACCAGATGGCTTTACCGTGATTATTGGGCGGGACTTGCAGCGAGTATTGGGAATATCAGTAACTGCATTGTCGTTACCATCAGAGTCTCGGCAAGATCAATTCGAGGTCGACGAGGAGCCACTTCACCGGCTATTTAACGATCCGAAGTTAAAAGACGCTCTCAAACGCAACCAGGCCATCCCAAAAAATAGCTTCTGCAACTTTCCACAAGCGGTCGTTGAGCTCGACACCGGCGACAACGGCCCAGTCTATCGTCGTCGTTATCCTATCGCGAACGATATACAGCCAGTAGTCAACAGGCAGGTCCCAGAGTAGCTCGACAACGGAAAGGTTATGGCAGCGCAGAGGTCATGTCAATGGAACCTGCCGATATTGGTAGCACCCTAGAAAGACACAGTTACAGCAGAGAAGAATCCAGGGAGAGTATGCATTGATGCTAGGGCACACAATGCCATGCTCAAACTCGACCGTTATCCACTTCCACTTGTGTCTGAAATCTTCCAGTTTTTTGCTGGCAAGTCTGTCTTCAGCGCCATCGACCCGGAGCAGTCCTTCCTACAGCTGCCTGTGCAGGAGTCAGACCGTGAAAGCTAGCATTTACATGGGCTGGACGCCACCTGATGTCGTCGGGAGGCCTGATCCCGACACCGTCGGTCCTCCAACGAACCATGCGGCGCGTCTTTGATGGTTGGCGTGCTGAAATTGCGTTCCTGGACGATATGCCGGTTGGCTCCAGTTCGCCGGAGGATCACCTGGAAGATTTGACAGACCTAATCGACCGCCTTACAGCTGCTAACCTAGATATAAATATTGAGAAGTCGCATTTTTTCTGGCGCTCTCTTCACTTGGACATATTTTCTCAGCAGAGGGTATCACAATGGATCGCCGCAAGCTCATTGATGTCGAGAAATGGTCATTACCGCAGACCGGCAATGAGATGGAAAAATATTTGGGCTTAATGATTTTTCGGGATTTCATTCCTTGTTATTCAATGTTAGCGGCGCCTTTAGAATTTTTGAGAAAGCTAAGCCACTTGGATGACACAATCTGGACTAAAGAGCGCTGTGATGGATTTGAAACGCTCAAGGCTGTTTTGAGATCACTTTCTCTGCCATTCAGACACCTTCTAAAGATATACTTGATTGATATCACATGCATAAGCAGTCAATAGCTATGTTAAATGGAATTTCAAGGATGGAACTTTCCTTCATTTTCCTGATTTTAATCGAACCTTCCATGCTGCCACAGATGCGTCTGACGTTGGCATTGGAACCGTCCTGTACCAGCTGCGGGACGACAAGCAAGTTGACGAGCCACCCAACAGGCGTTATAATCTCTTTGCGGCTTGTGTCAATATTAAGCGCACTATATTGACTAATCTCCGATGAATCGGAAAGCTCACTATATTGAATAAGCTCCGATGAACCGGAAACTCTCCGAGGTCCGAGCCATCCTCCGACTCTGGCTATATTTAAGGGCTTGTAATCTATCTAATATATTCATTCTGCATTCATCATTGCAATCTTAACATCGAGATCTCAAGTAGCGCTATAGGCTCAAGCTTTACGAGCTTCCGAGCGTAATTATTCGGCATCTAAAAAGGAGTTATTTGCTGTTATCTTTGCTTTGAAACGGTTTCATTATTATCTTTATGGCAGGCATTTTAAGCTGTTCTCTGATCATCGGGCTTTATCCTTCCTTTTCACTCAGAAGGACGTTTATCCTCTGTTGGCAAACTGGATCGAGACGATTCTGTCCTACAATTTCCAAATCATTCACAGACCTGGTATTGCAGATGTTCTACCTGATACATTGTCACGATTGTTTCCAGAATTGAGGTCAAATGCAGGAAATGCTGGCAGTTCTATGACACATTATCGAGAAAACCCAAGCCCCCTGGTGACTTTACCTGAAGATCAACGATTGTCGGCGATAGAGCAAGCTCATCTGCAGGGCCATTTTGGAGTCGGATCGACTGTAGCGTGGTTGATCCAGCGCAATCAAACATGGCCTTCAATGAGACGCGATGTTGAGCTGTTTATCAAGCGTTGTCTTCAATGTCAGCGATTCACGATTGTCAGGCAAGGCTACCATCCCTTGAAGGCCATCACCGCGTCAAACCCGATGGATCATTTGGCCATCGATACCGCTTTATCTTTCCCAGTATCGGTAACGGGCAAAAGCGTGCTACTCGACGTCGTTTGTGTCCACACCCGCTTCTGCTGGCTTCGCGAGCTACAAGACAAGTCGGCGTCTTCGGTTGCTGAGGCTCTCTTCTTGATTTTTTGTGACTTTGGCTTTCCTAAAATAGTTCAGTCAGACAATGGCACTGAATCTTTTACTCAGTTAATGAATTACCTATTTAAGCACGCGGCGATTGTTCGTCGGCTTGTGACGAAATACCATCCACGAGCCAATGGTTTGGCTGAGCGGTTTGTCCAAACGTCATGTCGAGTCATCCACAAATAATTGAATGGAGAAGATCGTCAATGGGATCGTCACCTGCATGCTGTGCAGATGTTTATCAATTCAATAATTGCGGCAGCTCATAACTCAGCACCATTTAGCGTTATGTTTGGTCGTCTTCAGAACTCGCTGGAGGATTATTCCATTGAACAAGTATATCCAGAGGCTGAACTTCACCACGCTTACCTTCGTGTTCGTCAAAGAATGCAATTTATGACCGACTCCTGTTCCCGGCCGTCGAAGATCGCCTTCTCGACCACGCGTCACGTGCCATCAATATGTTCGCTCGCTCGAAAGTATTTTGTAAGACCCTTTTCCTGCTGGTTCGTATGTCTTGGCTGCCGACGTACCCCACCCGTTCTAGCAAGACCGAGCCAGTCTACGAAGGTCCTTATAAAGTCCTTCGCCGTACTCGCGGCGGCAGCTACCAGCTCCTGGATCATGATCAGCAGCTCTACCAGCGCCCTGTCGCACCGGTTCAGATGAAGCTCGTTTCGTTATCGACCACATCGTTTGTCATCGTGGTCCGGAATCCAAGCGTGAATATCTGGTTCGATGGAAAGGCCAACCTGCAGCCGAAGACAGTTGGGAACCCACCGCCAACTTAAATGATGAACCAGTCATTCGTGATTACTGGCGTCGTATCTCTTCCCAGCCACCTTCCTTTTTGGAAGAGGGCAATGTCGTGTCACACGAAATCAAAACCCTAAGCCTTAAAACCCTACCTGTCGAAGTCGGAGAGCCTCAGCCTTTCAAAACAGATGAAGATGCTACTCCGGCGCAACCCGCCCGAGAGGCCGCTCCTGGCAAGACAGCTGCTTTGACCAGCAGCGGTCCAGTCCAGCACGCCCTGCACGCAACTGCCGTTTCTATCAAGCGACGTTCGCGCAGCACCCGTCCTGTCCGATCCTGTCCTGTCCTGTTTTTGTCCTTGTCCTTTTTTCCTTTCATAATGATCTTTGAGAAATAAAGCGTGGTTCCAATCCGCTTGATCCGCTGTCTCTATCTTCTCGAAGGTTGATTGTCACATTAACAGCACAATCATCATGAATCATGATTCACGACGGTCAAATACCCGACCTTTTATCACAATATTATTACACACCATGTTATATAGATCTCCTACTACGTATTCGATGGAAAGTCCTTGGTGATGAAAATGGTCTCGCCAGTTACCTCAAACATTTTATTGGTTCTTATCAGCTGGTAATATTAAATGTGATATGTTGGGTAATGGGAAGAGTCGACCAGAGAGATGCCGTCGATGATGTCGAGGCTGGTTTGCATGAATATAGTATGTAAAATCCATGCTGGGAAAACAATCGAAGTTGAATGGGAAATAGGAGAAGCGAAGACGAACTGAAGCATTGTTTAATGGCACATAGACTCAACGGAGACAAGAATTGCTGACCATCAGAGCATCCTCACCGCGCACTTCTATTCGCGAATCTATGCTAAAATAGAAATAAAATAGCGAAAAATCGCCACACCGCACAGCTCTATTTCTTAGGTTAAAATAGATCAACGTTATTCACCCCCCCCCCCCGATCGTCGTTAAAATAGCACCTCAGCTATCCGGCACTTTCTATCCGGTTCTTAAACAAAAACGAAATACAACTGCGGATAGTTAATCCCCGCGGTGTGAGAATTCGGTTCTATTTTATTTTACGCGGATTATTTCTGCTCTATTTGAGAATAGATTTGGACGAATAGAAGTGCGCAGTGTGGATGCTCTCATGCGGTCATGTGCAATAAAAATATCTATTCGAAAAATCTCAACGCTGTTCCATTGAAATCGATCGTTTGGCCCTGAACTTCCTCAGGAAGGTGTTTTTTGGTAAAGATTTTGCAGATACCATCCTGATTTTGTATGGGTCCAGGACCCATGTCCCACTGTGTTTGAGGCACGCGCTGCCCTCTCCGCAGTTTGGATATCACCATCGCGCAGAAAAGAAAGTTTGCCAGTGCAATTATTGCCGATTTCAAGGATTTTGTCATCGCACTGTTGTGTAAGCTCCAACCTTTTGATAATCATAGAAATAGAACTCTGCTTCATATTCATCTCTTAAAGTCTTGAAATATTCATCTCGGAGAATGAAGTTCATCGGCCAAATAGCTCATGTTGTTGAGTCGCGCTATGCCAGTCCACACAACTGTATAAAGCCCCATTATAAAATACCCCGTGGCCGAATTTATTGTTCAGAGCCCTGTTTTACTGTTCGTCAACTCAGGCTAAATTGAGTCATTGCTGACATAGATTCACAGCAAATCTGGCCTTGGGACCCATTTTTAATCTTAAATATGAGCTGTTTTGATAAAACCCTGCAATTTGGCCCCATTGGAATGGGACAAATACCCCGGTTTTGGCACGCGATCCCCAAGGTCGCCAGAATCAAGATTCTGTAATCCAATATAGCTACGATTTTGACATGCTTGGAAAGGATCTTCGCTACTTGAAGCATTTATTCAACGATATTATCAATAAAATTGATTTGGCCCCATCGAAAGGCAGGAATTGCGCAAGCAGAAGAATCACAGGGATGCAACCGGGTTTTAAGAAAGTGCGTGGCCTGATATAGATGTCACCACCATAGGACACAATTTGTGAATCTCAGGCACTGACAATTGCAACGTCGGCCGATCCCGCTCCGACCGTGACCGACCGTCTAGCAGCAGTTATAATTATTCGGATAGTTTGGCCAGTCCGTTACGACGAAAGCGATGTCGTCATTACAGCCACAGCAGGCGTCGGTCCCGCTCTCTTTATCTTTATCGCTCCAGCTCTTTGTCGTCTTCGAGCTCTAGCTTTCATTCAGATTCAAATTGCGATCAAAGTTGTTCTAGTGTGGTGGAGAATCTATGTCAATATTTACGAAGTATATTAATGATCCGACAGTTAATCTCTGGACCGATGAACAGCAATCCTGTCCGATGATCTGGAATCCCTCCGACATCTGAGCTACCCTCCGATTTTGGCTCTTTAAAAGGGCTTATGATCTATCTAATACATTCATTCTACAATTCAGTTTATAATCACGAGGACTTTCCCGGCGGCGGGTTGCTGTCAAAAGAGAGGTCCTGGGACTGGAAGTACTAGGGGCACACGCTGAGTGTGATATGGCATTTTTCTAATTCTTTTGTGAATAAAATCCTAACTTTTGTCATTGGGGTATTCTGTGCGAAGTTGATATCGTGACCGCAGCTCAAGACCAACAAGCTCAGATTCAAGATTCTGAAGTCGATGCTCTGCAGGATCTGTCCAGCCAAAGGCTTCTACATTCCACATTTTTAACAGAGTTGAAAGCGTTGGAAACTGAAGCGTCAGCTTTCGTTCCAGGCGCCAATTACGGTAATTCTCTAAGTATGATTAAGGAACTAAGAAAGGTTTTTATAGAAAAAAAAACAGAGAGGATTCTACACCAGAGACCTCTAGGTTCTCCATCATCCAGCAGAACAAAATATCGCCGAACCATCACGTCAAGTGGCAGCTGACTTTGTCATCGACGCGGACAGCCAAGAGGAGACGACTGGATCAGCGTCGTAAGCCAGATTTTGAGGATTTTTCAATTCTCTCTCAGGAACTAAGTATGGTATCCAGTAAAACACTTTTCCAAATACTAATTTGGTTTGCAGGATCGGTTGCCCCTGTTGTCGTTGAAGTTGGATCCGCTATGATTGCAGTGGAATCCATTAAATGATTTTTTGAACTAAAATAACTTATTTAGAGCATCACCAGCGCGGGCGACCTAAACCTATTTTTCCCTGTGAGCGTCACATGACAGGTCAAAATCACGATTCCATCGCGACCACCCAAACCTAAATATTTGGGTCCTGTGACCGGACGCTCGCCTATTTTCTCCAGGGGTGGGTATCTTCCCAAACGTCCGACCTATCTTGTTTCATTGCAATAAAAAATGTCTAAACCAGTTCCAAAAACGACTCCTCGCGCCGCTCGTGGTAAGAACTGGACAGCGGACGAACGAATAGCGTTATCCCGCCGCTGGATTGCCGCCACCGAAGATCCTATTGTCGGAAAGGACCAAAAATCGGATGATTTTTGGAAAAAAATGCTATTCACATCCTTGATCGTCCCTGGCTATCTTGCTCAAAAGAATTCGCGAATATCTCGAAGGCCTGCCAGACATTTACTGGAATTTACTCTCAGCTGATAAAGAAAAAACCCAGCGGAACAGTCTCCGATGTTGTAATTGACAAGGCCAAGGAGGCCTTTGAGCAAGAAACAGGAAATGAATTCAAGCATCTGGAATGCTGGCGAGTCCTGAAATCTCATGCTAAATTTGGCCCATTTGCTAGCCACTTCAGCACTTCATCATCATCTTCGACGACAAAAGGAAGCGCGGACTGGGAGATATACGATCCAGATTCCCGACCGCCTGGTTGCAAAGCGGCCAAACGGCAACGAATGGAAGTGGCCCAGGATCAACACTTCCAGAAGGTAATGGCAGAAGATCGCCAGAAGCTTATCGATGTTTCCGCCCAACGAAATGCAGCGATGACTGCACAGAATAAGTCTTTGGAGGAGCTGACGCGAGCGCTGCAAGAGCAGGCCCAGGCCATGAGAGATCGAAATGCAATCCAGATATTCTCCATTAAGGATGAAGAGATCCCGGCGAGTTCTGCTGAATTTTGCGCCATAATGAAGGCGAAAACAATGGCTGAGTTGCAAAGAAGCCAGAGTAATCAAATTTAAGATAAAATTTATCGGGATACTCTATTTTAATCCTCGCCTTCCATGTTCCAAAAATGATCAATCAACGCATTCGAAAGTCGTTTGTGCTGTTCACGGTCTCGCACTTGCTTCAACCGTCGACAAACGAACCCTGCTGGCAATGCAGATACATCTACATTCGGCTCGTCACAAAAATCGATGTCGCAAGTTGCAGTTTGATCATCCTGTCGGGTGATTTCGCGGATGAAGTTTTTCATGGTCTTCTATGGAAGACTCTTCTTTCTCATCCTCGATGATCATGTTGTGTAAATTCACCGCTGCTTTTACAATATAATGCATTTTCCTAGACTTCCACGAGCGGGCGGGAATTGATAAGATGTTGAAGCGACCCTGCTCCTTCCCCGCATCAGAATCAAACAAAGACTGGCAGTTATGCTCCTCAATGATCTTATCCAATTGAGTCAGCAGATCCATAATTCTGGCAGATGTTGGCTTCATCTTCAAATCCAACTTGACACTCTCCTTGATGATGATACGAATATGACCATGCGACGAGTCATCATTAAGCTTATAATTATTTAAAAAACCCTTGACATCATTCTCCACAAGTTCCTCCTTCGATGTTTTCAGAATAAATTTGACATTCATATTCAAAAAAAGGACTAATAAAAGACAGAACAACCCGTCTAGGAATATCGTTCCCTCCCATTTTCTGATTATACTGAACGTGCTGGTCATATTCGTATACTCAGAGCATGTTTACCGGGCGCAGTTATCGTTATCGTTATCGGTATATTTGAGGATAACGATAGCGAAATTGCGTTGCACAGCGACATTGTTTTTTTTTAATAGAGGCAATTACATTTAACGAATCGTTATATCGCGCATTAAATCTGAGGTTCTGTCTGACGATATCGTTTATCATGGTAGGAGAGGCTAGAATCCAATCCCAGGAAAGGCAGAAGGGGCCGGGCAAGGTTTCTGGAACAAAAAACTTTCAGCCTGTGGAAGATATCAATATCGCCAAAGCTTATAATGAGGTCACTCTTGATGCTGCTGTAGGCACTGATCAAGATAGCAATGCTTATTACAATCGAATTAGCGAAAGATTCTCAGCGTTGATGGGCGATGCAAAAGTGCAAGATCGTACCGCCGATGCGATAAAGAACCGATGGCTGAATTCAATTCAGAAGGCTTTATTGAAATTTCTGCCTGTTTGAACAAAGCTGTCTCAGAGTATCATTCTGGATGGCAGATAGAGAATTACGTTAGTCTGGCGAAGCAGAAGTTTCAAGGTGAAACGAGAAAGCCCCTTATCCATAAGCTATGCTGGCTGGAAGTCAAAAATCTGCCTAAATTCTGTATATCTACCGATGATATGACACCGCAGATGAAGAAAGCTTTGCAATTGGACGAGTCTGAAGAGGATGAAGACGATAGCTGCAATCAAAAACGTGCCAGCAGAAGTTAAACTTCCAGGATCGGTGTCGTCCAAGCGTTCTTTGAAAATGACCCCAAGACCAGGACTAGGTAAGAAAGCTGCGAAGAAGTTGAGATATGAAACTTCTGGGACGGCCAGTGCTGAGAAAGCCGCTTATTATAAACGAATGGCCGTCAACGCTGACGAGCGTACTGCTTTCCAAAAGGAACGCTTCACTTTGTCGCTGTTTTCTTTGAATCCAGAATCTGAGGAAGCCCGGCGGTACCTCAAAATCAAACAGGAAGAGGCTCGGATTGATGCCGAACTAAACTTAGCTCGTAAGAAGCGGGCGTTGGCTGAGCTCCAGGCAGCAGGCGCAGGCAGCCATGATGAGGACGAAGCTGATGCTTGATTTATTATCATTGAATAATAAATCATGCTTCTTCATTGCCAGCATGGTTCCATAAGTGCGCTATCAAGTCATCCCGAAGCTTCCGATGCATTGCAGCATCTTGTATTCGGGACATTTCGATCGCTGCTTCACTTTCAGTGAACACGAATCCTGACCTCCTAGCAGAAACAGTAAATTGATGTTTCGGAACATACCTACTGTGATTGATGTAATTAACATACAAAGCGTTCTGCTTCTCATAGTCCAGAATCAGATTGTGAAGAATAACACATGTCTTCATGACTGAATACATGGCATCACGACACCACAGCATACAAGGAGTCGTCAAAATATGGAATCGCGCTTGCAGCATTCCGAATGCTCTCTCGGTATCCTTCCGCTTGCCCTCCTGCATAGATGAAAATTTCTTCTCCTTTAGGGTTTTCGGATTGCTGATTGTTTTGACGAAGCAGTGATGGTTAGGATAAATCCCTTCGGCTAGCCAGTATGGGATGGTGTATGTATTCCCTTTTACCTGATTAGAAGTAGTCAGTGATTGATCAATCATAGGAAACAGGAAACCTTGTAGTTAACAATCGGCGATCGGCCATTAATAGCATCGTGCAGAAGAATAGACCGATCCAGGACGTTAATGTCGTTCAGCGAGCCTGGCATTCCAAAAATGAAGTGCCAAAACCGGCAAGAACGGTCAGCGACCGCCTCTAATACCACTGTTGGCGACCCTTCTTTGCCTGTGAACATTCCCGCCCAAGCAATAGGACAGTTTTTCCAGGTCCAATGCATGCAGTCAATGGAACCAATGCATCCAGGCCATCCTTGTCCATAGCTTTGATCTAGTAGTTTGTTTAGGTCTTGGATAGTTGGTTTACGAAGAGCATGTCGCCATAGATTGCCTCAATTGCAGCACAGAAGCGCATCATGGATTGTCGGGTCGTGACTTTGGACATTCGAAATTGATCATCTTGCTGTTCTGCCGAAACACCTGAAGCAAATATGCGAACGACATTGCTAATCTTTTGGCGTGCACTGAGGCCTAATTTTTTACAGGCGTCCCGTTTCTGGATAAAATAATTGTCGTACTCCTGCACTTTTTCAACGATCGTGTCAAACAGGCCAATCGGAAGGCGAAACCGAGCTTTAAAATCTTCGGCATCCTAAACTGGATTAGGACCCCAGTAATCCTCATGAAGAAGCTGATCGTAAAGGGCTCGCCGACGATCTTTATTTGGAGATCGGCGTTTTCTGGTATTGCTAGCCTCTTCTTCGCTGGACGAATCATCCATAAGTTCCTGCATGATCATCTCGAGATCGCTACAATCCTCGCTGTCAGAAACATATCGATCAGGACGAAATTGCTCCCAGAATGCATTTAGATCCATGCTATCGCTCAATCGTCAGATTTAACGATTCGTCGATTTTTGAATACCGGTGCGAAACCCGCGCGAAATCGTTAAGCGTAGTTTATTGATGTATTAAAACTAACGATAACGATAATTGCGCCCGGTAAACATGCTCTCAGATAAAAATTTTAAAGTATCCTTGTACGCAGAGCCGTCAACAAAGGTGATTCGCAAGGTTGAAAGGCCACACTCGGACAACCGTGCTGCTGGTCTATTAGAAACATTATTCACTGGCTGGAAACTATATCTCCCACGATGCCAATCAGAATGAGTCCCAATGTCCACATCTGAATCACTCATTGTGTAATCAGCAGAGTCACACAATATCTTTCTCTGACCGAGCAGACGATAAACTGAATATGATTAGTTTCTCGAAACCGGAGCTTAGGACTGACCAGGTTACGTTCGTGGAGCAACTGCTGGCAGATGTGGATAAGTATGAGTCAGAAGTGAGTCGCATTCTGATTCGGTCGGATAAGAATCATGGACAGAAAACCGCTACGTTTCCAAGAAACGTGGGGTTTCAAAGCAGAATAATGGTGTTCAACACAAAAAGCGTAAGTTTGAAGACGTTGAATGTTTGAAGTGTCGCCGGAAGAAGCATGTTATGAAATACTGTCATTTGAAGCCTTCAGCTAAGGAACAATCGAAGCTGTTGAAACCATTTCAGGCATTGAAGAATACTTCAATAAATAAGAACTCTTCGTATCTTTTGATAATTGCTCGGATTGTAGATTCCGATGCTACTGCATCCGACATTGAGAGCAGAATTGAAGTCAGCTTAGTAAATGGAAAAGTTCTATGCCCAGGAATTTTGGATAGCGGTGCTGATGCCCCAATTTTTCCAGGAAACATTGCACAAAAGATTTGTCAAATGGATAATCGAGTTTCTTTTACAAACATTACAGGAACCAATGAGGGCTGTGTTGTCTGATGGTCGAATGGTTGAGATTGCTCAACAAATGTTTGTTGATATTACGCTTCAGTCCAAAGCTGGTCCACTAGTGATTAGTGTCAGGGGACGAGCAAAGGCGAGGGGAAGTTCAGGGACAAAACGGGACGAAAATGCTAATAAGATCGAAGTCGGATGTTTATAATGTAAAGAGATAATCGGAATGACTACAACCGAGAGTGATTTGGTCTTAAGTAGTCATCTATGGATTCCTTGGAATGTTCTACCACAGTACTGGATAGCGATTCTGCGGTATGAAAACTCCGTGGAAAGTCTGTAAGGGAGGAAGGTTCTGGCCAGAGCGAGAGGCGACATGAAGATTCTTACTGTTACTGCATAGGATCCGTGAACGGTTCCATCTCGGTCGCTGTCGGAGGCGCAGCCCCTGACATTGCCCCTCTTTTATGGCTCGCTTTTGTCAGAGCTGGTCCAGGTTTCTCCGGAAACTTCTAGTGAAAGTCCTTGATATGTTGGGTGTGTCGTTTGTCTCCTACGT